>CM033279.1:43379551-43590165 GCA_019343175.1 Oedothorax gibbosus | reverse complement strand
CCTGATTGACTTAAAAATTAATTTTCACTAGAGCTACATGAGGGCTGTTTGACAGTTTCAGATGATTTAACTGTCATGTTTTCATTTTTCTATTTCTGCGATTTCATTGGAGTTTCGATTTCTCTCTAAAAATTATAAGTGTTGTGTTGTAATTTAGAGTTATTTACGTGTAACTTGTTTTTATTCCTGCTATTTCTTAAACTTTATCGGGGCTGGGAAATCCAGTCGGTTAAGGCGTTCGCCTTGTATGCGGAAGGTTCCAGGTTCGTGTCCGGGCATCGCCAAAATAACTGCTAATCTATAAACGGCCTGTGAAGCTAAAAATTTCCGACGAATTATACCCCGTATAGAGGGAGTGCACGTTAAATATGCCCCAAAGTCCCAACGCTGCGTACGATGTCGCCCATCGCACGAACTCTTTTACTATCTTTCTCGAAAACCAGATGTCGCCGTGTTTTAAACTAGAAAAAACACTTTATCGCCTATTAGGCACAAAAGCAATTTTTCAGTCCGCTTTTTATCGCCAATGAAATTCGAGGCCCCACGACATAGGCCGTAGGCAGTAAGTGGGCTTGGCTCAGGGCTGTAATTACACCTCTCCCCCTTCTAGAGGGGATGAAGAGATAAGGGAGGATAAGGGATTTAGGGGATTCTTTGCATTTCGATATTCTGGGTGGTTTTAGTTGATAACACATTTCCTTCTGAAACTAAAGCTAACTAATAGCATTTGGCACAGTTTTTTGAATAAAGTGATATTAGTTTTTGCAATCATATTACATGATTAAAGTTTATCTTTTGGAGTGATTGCCTAAAGAAGAAATTTTTTATGGCAAAAAAAAAATCTTCTGAAAATTAATTTTATAATGTTTTAAAATAAAATTGCTAAAATTAAAACTTTTTGACTACTCAACGTGGTTGATGTATTAGTTTATTTTAAAGTCTTGCAGCATTGTTTATATTTGCGATTTATTCGGCGTTTATAAAAATGTTTACGGAAAAAAGACATGTTTTTTGCTTAATTTATTATTTCAATATTGATTGAAGTGGGGTCGAAAATCCGAATTTTGCTTTGGAGGGTGCTGAATAAAAAAAATGATTTTTATTTGTAAAAAAAGGTTTGTTTGTCATCCTATCAGACGGATGTAATTGATTTAATGAATGGTAATTGAAAGTCGTTAAGTGGTACACACTCCTAGATTTTAATTCTGATCAATACATTATTTCATCGAAGCAATTTCTTTTTTCGATTTTCTTATTCGATTTTTTTTAAAATACCCATAGTTTTGTAGTTTTGTAGTCAACCAAAAAAAAAAACGCAAAGCCACTTTTGACAACCTTGAACTTTTTTAGCTTTATAACTAGAATTTTTTTTCCATTCATATAGAGATTAAATCTGCTGTTAGATTCAAAGTGAATTTCTTTCTGTGGGTTGGCGCACTTTTTCACAACATAATCAATTTATGACTTTACTATTCGAAAATGGCTTTACACGAACTACATTGATGTAGCATACATATATAGCTCAGCTTGACATGAAATTAAAATAGGATTTTTTAAGAAAACTAATGCATGCTATACATACATGTTAGAAAATAGGTAATAAACCTCATAACAAAAAGTATAAAACCAGCACTAATTATGTATCTTAGTTAATATTGATGTCATAGGGAAAACAAAAACTGTAGCGATACATATTTGTTCATACAAACAAAATTAAAATCTTATGAAGTAAAAATATATTTACGGAACTATATTCCCATTTTTTTGAGAAAAGATAATATCGAAGTACACTATTTTTCTAAAGTCTACGCCTTTATTATCAACATCTCAAAACATATGAAGGAAACTCAATCACTATAAGCTATCATTTTATGCTATTGTTGTTCTGAGTAAATCGAATCAAAACTGTATTAATAGGATGATGAATGCAGTTGATGCCAGATTTCAAGAGGATATATAACACTTCACTTATTCAGATTTAAATTTGATTATAATTTAAATTGTATAGAAACATGAAGCACGCTAACCTTTTTTTTGTTTTGTCCTTTCCTGCAACCTTTGCGTTTTCTCTTGGCTGATAAAAGAAGCTTTGTAGATCTTCCACATTTAGCGTATCTCGACATAGCGAAGCTGAAGACAAGTCGAAATAAAACTCGATGCAACACTTACGATATACGAACTACAATCTGCAAAGATTTCTCATTTTTCTAAACTGTCCTTCTTGGCCGAACAATGGGGAACTTGCATGTATTTTTTTTTATTCTTTTAAAATAATCTCCATGCGATTCTAAGAACATCGACATAAATTTTACCTCAATCCGAACCATTAGTTTATTTTTAATTAATTTTCAAAGTTTGCGATTCGCCCGCCCCTTGAAAACGCTGCCTCTGGCCTTCCCTCCCCCGCGTGACGTCATTAGACCCAACTGGGAAAGCCAGAGATAGGCGGCCGCTGTGTTTTTGCGAATGTCACTCTTCCTGATGCTTTTCTTATCGCGTCGAATCCATTAAAGTTATGTAAATTCTGGAAAATATTAGTGCATACGAATGTTGCAAAGTACCTTGTTGTATTAGTACCACGAAAAACCCTTTAGAAAAGCAGTTTTTTTAATGTTCCTTGAGTTGTAAAGAAATGCTATTTTTATTCTTAATGGTAACCGACTTATGTTATAAAATAGATTTCTATGCAATTATATTATGTAATTGTATGTATTTGTACTTATAATTAACTATATAATATAAATGTAGATTAAAATTAAATTTAATTGATTGAAATACCTGTATTTAGATTGGGAAATATTTCTCATTATTACAGGGATTCGACATAATAATGTACACACATTGCAATTTTTAAATTAAATCACATATTTTATAAGTTACTTAGATATAAGTAAAATGCTTTTTTTAACGACTTGTAACGCGTGTTACGACAAACATGTTCGAGCAGATATATTGTCTCTTATGTAATTATGTGGAACGCAGAATTCAAGTTTTGTACATTATTCTCGTAACAAGTTCATCCAATCCCTGTAACTATGAAAAATATTTCTCATTCTTAATGCAGTTATTTCCATAATTTAAAATTAGTTTTAATTTGTATTTGAATTCAAAGAAGCAATTTAGTTTATAAACATGAGTATGTTATATGGTACAATTAAAAATAAAAATACCTGCTTCCTTTTTGAACATTCTTGAACCTAACTGTCAACACGTATTTTTTTTTACATCTTTAGGAAAACTACAACACGTAGGTGTGTAACAGTAACTATCACCTAGAACATCTGTCACACACGCGCGAGTTATAAAACTTGGAAACAAATTCGTAAAACACAGCATTTACTTCTAATTTATACTTTAGTTTCCAAAATTTCCGATCTTCTTAACCTTCTTTTGTAAATTTAATCAAATTAAAAATGGCCAGATAATTTATGCAACTCCCACTCTCTCTAAAACTTTTTTTTTTAATACAGTATATGTACATAGTCATTTCTAGCCTCCGTGGACCTTCAACAGTGCCAGTTACACCTGGAATTATCTCTATTTTCTTTTTAAAATGTCCATTAATTTTTTGGTTTTTTCAAATTTAAAATATAATTTTAAATGGAATTTTTGTGATGAAATTTTGTTTAATTTCATTATTGATTTAATTCGTTTAGTTTCTGCACTACAAATTAAGTAATTTAAATTATCTAATAAGTTAAATGCTCAATAAAACATTCTGTAATTAATTGATTTTTCCCTATTTATCGCACTTAATTTTTATTTTAAAAATAAAACATTAATTGTTTATTAAATGATACAAACATTAGTTATGTAAAACAAAAACTAATTAATGTCCATAATTAGTAATAATAAATTAGCAAAAAAAAAACTATTAACATTGGAATAACTCTATTTACATTGAAAAATATTTTTTTCAATTAAAAACAGTTTTAATTAAAAATAATTTAAATTAAAGTAATATTAATTAAAATATATAAATAAAATTTACGACAACTGCCCCAACCCCAAAATTTCTTTTCGAGTCGCGTCCTAGGTGACGAAAGGACATATAGCATTTTTAAAAGCTTCCACTTTTAACTTTATAAACGTTCTGTGGGAGCTGAAATATATTTTCTGGTGTAATTTTTTCGTGGAACTATTACAACAAGTTACTTTGCAACATTCATATGCACTAATATTTTCCAGAATTTACATAACTTTAATGGATTCGACGCGATAAGAAAAGCATTAGGAAGAGTGACATTCGCAAAACACAGCGGCCGCCGATCTCTGGCTTTCCCAGTTGGGTCTACTGACGTCACGCGGGGAGGGGAGGCCAGAGGCAGCGTTTCAAGGGGCGGGGCTAAGCGCAAACTTTGAAAATTAATTAAAAATAAACTAATGGTCGGATTGAGGTAAAATTTATGTCGATGTTCTTAGAATCGCATGAAGTTTCATTTACAAATGGTATTTCGCTATTTCCCGACACATGCAAGTTCCCCATTAGAAATAGGTATGCCTGTGGACAAAACCAGACCTGAACCCTCATTTCAACCCTTACCCATTCAACCGTTCACTTCTTTCTTAGAGTAAGAATCTATTCAACTTTACCGACTGACACCTGTTCCCCCAAAGTGTTCAAACAATGCAAACTTATCTTTGTCAAAAAAAAAGTCTCAACGGTGCCCAAAGCAGAAGCATTGCACACACACGCACAAAAAAATATCGAAAGGAAAAAGAAACACTGCAAACATTATTCTTAATAAACGCTATGCTATGATGTAAATTAAAAATATATCACTTGCTTTTTTTATTTATAAAATAGAAAATCATTCAAATACATTTTGATAAACAAATAATGAACCATCGATGATGGGAACCATCGAAAACCATTGTAAAATCTATTGTGATGTCCTCTTTGAGTGATTTATGAAACTGTGATTAATTTTTTTCATTTGAATTTTTATTTTGAATTAAAAAGTTTCTAAGAAATGATTAAAAAAAACCAAATGAAATAGAATTCTTATATTACCTAAATGGGAATTAATTTAAAGGTTTAAATAAATTTATAATCGAAATGTTTGAATGGCATCAGATAATATTCATTGAGGCATGATACGACGGCGGACAGCAAGTATTTCTTGACAAAACTTCATTTATCATAAAGTATAATAAAATTAAATTTAAAATAGGATTTGCTGAAAATTTGATATTTACTTATGGCCATCTTATGCGACTTTTGCCCTATTGTGCACCGTGGCGAAATAGTGGTCATGCACCGTATTTTCACAAAAAAAGTAAAAACAATGGCACTTTTGTAATGAACCTTGTTCAAATATCCATTTATGACTTTACTAATCGAAAATGGCTTTACACGAACTACACTGATTAAAATTCATCAGGTAGTATCCTTACCCTCACTTGAGAGCGAAAAGAGCTAAACTTGCAATTGTTTTTGAAAATTTTTGTTTGTAAAGCATTCTTTGCAAAATATTTTTGATAAGCAAATCATAAAGAAATGCAATTATTTGTCACATTTAATTTTCGTTAGAGTGCTACCTAAGAAGTATTTTATCTCAGCATAGTATAATAGCAATGTATATAGCACAATAAGCAATTATATATTTTTTTCGACCTCATATAAAATTTTTTAAATGCATTCGTAAATCAAAAACTCTACATAACTCAATTCTATCCTATACACACGAAAAACCTATTAAAATTCCCTAAATCCCAAGAGAATTCTTTAATCATCAAATGTTGATAGCAGAAACCCCTATTTTGTGCAAAACAGTTGGGGGAGGGGGGGGGGGGTAGCGCGCCAGAGAATGTCCCTGGTTCAATTGTACAGGTTGACATCCAACTCCTCCCTCAACGTGGACAGTATAGATGTTCCTTACACTTTCTCAGTTGTTGGATGTATTTTCAAATGTATGTGTTGCGTCTCATAGAATTTTTATGTATATTTACATATCATCTTTTAAAGCTTGGCAAATAGCGTTGAAAATCGAAAGAGAGCTATTACATGGGAGAATATTTTTTTTTTTTGCACCATATATATATATATATATATATATATTAATATATATATATATATATATATATTATATATATATATATATATATATATATATATATATATATATATATATATATATATATATATATATATATATATATATATATATATATATATATATATATATATAATATATATATATATATATATATATATATATATATATATATATATATATATATATATATATATATCTTTCCCTTAAAATGACACCTCAATAACATTTCAAAAAATTTAAAATGACAATAGGTTGTGCAAATGCTGAGCTTTTGTTTTTTTTTTTTATATGTGTTGGAACTTTGTATTGTATTTTACAAAAAAATTGCATTATTCTACATTAGATTCTGCTGCCTCTGTAACTTGGCATCGAATCAGATTTTTAAAATATATATATATTAGAATATAAAAACTGTACATAATGTACTGTTTTTTTTTAATTTTGTACTCCCCCTTCCCCCTTTGTACTCCCCCTTCCAATTCAAAATACCCAGCTGAAACAAACCCAGACAGCCAAGATTCCTGTCGCCAGCTATTTTAAATACTGTTTCACGGAATATATATTATTTCGTTCTTCCATGAGGTCGTACGTCACTTTTTGAAATAAGAAAAATACGTCAATTTTAGTAACATAAACAACTCTGATTACGAATATCAACTTAGAATTTAACAGACTATCTCAGAACGTTTTAAACAATTACTTAATTAATTCATTATATCGACTCGTGTTATTAAAAAATATAGTTAGAAACAATATTGTACTTACTTTGACTAAAAACTAATTAAAACGTTTCATTGTTTAAATGAGTTCCAATATTTTATTTCTTGCATTCAGATGACAAAAAATAATTCAGTCCTTAATGCGTTAATATAAAATCCATGTTTTAATGTGCACAAAATTTCAAGTAAATAATATACTTATCGTTTGTAAAAACTTCTCTACGTTTTTTTAGAACACAAATGTAAAGTAGAGATCAGCATTGAATTAAATCAGTATATTGAAGATGAGACTAAGCCACTACAACTTCGATTCAAAAAATTAGAATAATGAAAGAAAATATGGTCAAGGGAATTGAAATTCTAATTTATCAAATAAATAATCAACGATATCAAATATAAATTTTATTATAACATAAAACTGCATATTTTGTAGATTTATAAAAAGGTAAACATATTACAATGAAATAGAAAATATATTTAAATTAGCAAACGACAAAAAATTCAAAATATTAGAATACTTCCTAACATGGTTCAAAAAATTAGAATAATGTAAATATATATTGTGTGTGTGGGCACATAATTTAATAATAATCATAATTCTAAATTAAGAATTCATAATTTCTAAATGTTTTTACTTGCTAATCAGTACTTTGTCGCATCGCCCTTAGCTCTAATTACTGCTCTTAAATAGTTTGGCATATTATTAGCTAAAGGTTCACAATTTTTAATCCAAATTCGCCCATACGCTCTTTATACTAGAATTTAGGGTTTTTTTTTTGTCTGTGTAAGTGCAACTTTTCGCAGGCCAAGGGAGTACAGTTATGATCTTCTCTTTGAGCCATTCAGTTGTTGATTTGGAAGTGTGAGAAGAAGTTAAATCGTTCTGAAACAAGAAATCGTCATACGATTCGAATACGATTTAAAAAGAAAATATCTATTTTGTTGAAAGTCAAAATGGGCGCAGCAAAGAAAAATTCATTTCGAATGCATTTCTGTAATTTGAAAAGAAGTAATTGACACAGAGCGTCAACATTAGTTCCTCCCTACCGTAACTGCTCGTGCTCATTCACCCGCGAAGAGCTACTACTATTGTAGTTTAGTTCACAAAAGAAGAGTCACATGTCTCTGTCAAGTGACACAAGAAGTCGGTCGCAGCCCCATAATTTTCTCCAGGCTACAAAATTTGCGAATCGTGCCCAAACACTAAACAGCCGTCCTTTACCGGAGATTGGAGAAGTAATCTCGGGTGGATCGAGGGGGCCCCGTCATTAACGTGTTCTCTTGCAGCCTTTTACTAAGATGATAATAATGGCTTTACCTTAGGCACACGTGATCTAAAACCTAATTTGTGAAGTCGTCGTAATGTTGTAGATTTAGAGTCATTTATACCCTTTTCTTCAGATTTTCTTCGCAAATATCTCAAACTTTGAAAGCGATGTTTCTTCACAATCTTTTTTAATTGCCTTTCATCTCTTGTTGAAGTTACTGGCTTTCGACCAGTTTTTTTAAATGTTCATTTTGAAAACACTTATTATTAGAATATTCTCTCAAAACTCTACTCACACTTGCTTCAAGAATTTCACTTCTTTTGCTATAAAAAGTATTGTTTTTCCTTCTTTGTGCAATTACAGAATACGCAATTTCACAGCCTCAGGTCAGATATGTCGCTGTTTCGCCCCATATTAAGCAAATACTACACTAAAATCAAAGGCCAAACGAGTTATCATTTTCTACGGAACACATTTTAGAGTCCAGCAGATGTTAATCATGCAGCTGTTCTCTCAAATAATAGAAAAATGTTGATTATTCTAATATTTTGAACCATGTTGTCCGGATATTCTAATTCTTTGAATTATTGCAATGTTTTTTAAATAGTCAATTATTAATGTAGAAGATGAAAATAAATATTTATGTTATACTTATAAATGTTCTGAAGATAATTAGATATGTTAAATATATTTCCCTCTAAACACAATATGCAAATTGACGCTTTAGCAACATGCAACCCATTCTTTTTTTGCATTATTCTAATTTTTTTAATCAGAGTTGTAATATTTACTAATTCACTTTTT
The DNA here is from genome assembly GCA_019343175.1 of Oedothorax gibbosus. Classification (NCBI taxonomy): domain Eukaryota; kingdom Metazoa; phylum Arthropoda; class Arachnida; order Araneae; family Linyphiidae; genus Oedothorax; species Oedothorax gibbosus. The sequence goes on along the minus strand of CM033279.1, from coordinate 43,581,315 downwards.
TTTTGTTTTAGGCTTTTTGTTAGGCATGTAACTTCGCATTTATTGATTATAGAAATTATCAATAACTACGCGTTTTTTATTTAAACCAACTGTGACAAAAGTAGGCCGAATAACGTTTTTTTTTATAATTTCAAATTTAGATTAATAATTGCAACTTAAAATTAATTCATATTTTTAAAGCTCAAAATTTAAACAAATATTTTAATCCTCCAAAATACCTGATATTTGGAAAATATTTTGTAATAATTTTGAACTTGAAATTTGCAGTCGCACAGCCATCGCATTTCGATGCAAATAGGTATATATTTTCAGGATATCAGAGATTGTAATGTAACTGTATATCTGAGGGCCCGAAATGCAATATTCACACACTCCCCTTCTTTTAGAAAATCGAATAGAAACTGTTATGCATTTATAAAAAAAACTAAATAACCTCATGATGGTATAAACTTAAAGATTATTGAAAGCAATTCAATTGACACCTGGTTTAGACAAAAAGAAAATTTGTCCAAGTTCAACAATGATTCTAAATTGTGGTTTCTTCAACTGATTGACCAGGAGAGTATTAATTTTAATGAAAACGTTGCAACAACTATTGCAAAAGACATCATCAGAATGAGACAGTGCCACGTGACTGAATACAAATGTTGCTGTTAGTTGAAATTGACAACAGATTTTGAACCTAAGAAGGATATTTTTTATTTTAGCTTCCACATTACGTTTATAACGTAAATTAGGTTGGTTTATAACAGAAGCTGGTACTTAGAAACGATTCCACACAAAATTCCCCCCTGAGTCTGAAAAAGAGCCAAACTCGGCATTTAGTTCTATATTAGACTTGTACACGACATACTTAGCTATTTTCATTTACTTTCCTTCGAAAATTTAATAATTATTCCTTATCGTTTGCTAAATGTATTTATGTTTCGAATAATAAACTTGTACTCTTTATGTCTTTTAAATAAACATGAAACACTTGAGATCAAACACGAAACACTTGAGATCAACATACAACAACATTGAAACTCTACATTTTGATGGCTCGTTCCAAACTAAATTATATTACAAATCTATATTTTTCTTAAAATTTTTATTTAATGTAAGATTTTTCGTGCGATATTTCTGTGGGGCAATGATGATTTAGTTTTAAGCTTTCTTATGTCATTTTAATTGTTATTATGATTTGTAGTTTTTTTAATTAAAGTACTTAGAATTCGAATTTTTAATTAATCTAAGGTTTTCAATGATTTCTAGTTTTGACTGCTGAATTGTTTTACATATCACTGACTTATTGCATTTGTTATATTATGGCTTGTTACATTTTTAGTTTTGGCTGTGAAAGTAGGTGAGTGACAGGCAGACAAACTGGATGATTATAATACATTCCTTTTTACGTTATAAACCCAGCCTTTAGAACTTTTATAGGTTTTTAAATTATTGAAATTCCCTTATAGTGTACATAATTACCATATAATGCATTAGTTTATTGGGTGGTAATTTAAAGTTTTGTCGTGTTATACATACACCCCTAGTTCCGAACACATGTGCGATATGGATGGACGGGGAAGACAACCCTGACAATACACGATCCATTCCTTAAGATATAACAAAAGCGACCATCTCATGGACAGCCCTTTCTTAAAACTGTTCCATTGTTAAGTACGGAACACCTGTTTTAGGGCCTAGTTAGGCCAAAGTGCACATGAAAGTAAATGCATATAGTTTATTTATTTATGTAAACATATTAATATGCAAATATTAATGCATATATTTGAAAAGTATACACATACATGTTCATAGGAAAAACAATTTATTTCATGACGCGATTACAAAAGCGCCATAATTAAGCTTATTAGTTTAACTAAATATCTGAAACCGCTGAGAAGTAAAAAGGATATCTATAAGAAAATAATTCGACTAAAATTGTTTTTATACATAAAGGTATCACACTTTAAGCCTCTCTTTCCTTTTCAAAATCAAATATTTTAGAAAAAATTTAAAAAATGCAATTATTAAGATGTCAAAATATTATTTTGAATGAGTTACGAAGTTCAAATGACAAGCAAAAATATTATAATGTAAACAAGTATGTTTGTAACAGAATATGTCACTCAGCCCGCTTCCCCGCAAAATTTTGTGTTCAACAGGAAAAAAAGTCGCCAAACACAATATTAATTCTATTATAAACATTTACACGCTAAATGGTTTAATTTATTTTATTTCGAAAATTCAATAAATATTTCTTCAATGACTAAGCAATAATTATAATCGTTTGCAAAAATTAATTTATATTTCAAAGAATAAATATGTAACTTCCTCTCCTTTAAATAAAACCAAAACATTTCATATCAACACACATAAATAATCGCTTAGTGAAATATATTTGACGTCATTTCAAACTGATTGATGTCGCAAAAATAAATTTCTTTTAATTTATTATTAAAAAGAATTAAAGTTTCTCGAGTGATTGTTGCGAATGGCAATGGTGATTTAATTCTAATAAAAACATAGATATCATAGTTAAAGTATTAGATTAGCAGATCACGTGACCTCCAATGCTAACGACGGGACGCGCATGGAGACCAAAATAAGAAGGCAAAATGGCCAGTGTTGCTGCCACTTTAAGGAGAACTACGAAAAAACCATTTAATTCTAAATTTACAAAAAAAATCGTAAAAATACTAGCTGCATTTTGGAATCTTTTTAGTGACTTTAAATCCTTTTCTAGTATTTTTTTTGTAATTTTAGAATTAAATGGTATTTTTCGTAGTATTTTTCTCCTTAAAGTGGCAGCAACACTGGCCATTTTGCCCTCTTATTTTGGCCTCCATGCGCGTCCCGTCGTTAGCATTGGAGGTCACGTGATCTGCCAATCTAATACTTTAACTATGATATATATGCTTCGTATGCTGTTTAAATGAGCATTAAATTGTTCAGTTTTTTCAATAATTGAAGTACTTCGAATTCGAATTTTTTTCTGAAATTTGTATTCTAATTTCGATGCGCTGAGTTTTTTGACGTATCACACTAGTCTGTAGCATTTGTAGTTTGGTCTATGAAAGTGGGCGATAGAAGGACAGACGGACTGAACGATTATAAAACCTTCCACTTTTTACGTTATAAACGTAGTGTGGAAGCTAAAAGGAGATATATAGAATGTTGTTCTTTTTAGAAAAACAAAAAAATGCTACTATTTTGACTTCATAATACGTGATTCAAACAAGTTAAGAAGACACATAAATTATGTTCATTAATTTAAATTAAAATATAACATTTAAGGAGGTAAAATGACGTTTTTTACTCCCGAACTGCTCAGGTAGACGTGAAGCTCGGCCGATGACACGTTGTAAAAATTAATTTATTACTATTTTTTTATGTTTTGAAAAATATCAAGTATGAAGTTTTATTATCAAATAATTATGCTTTCTTTAAAACAATGGGAACACAATATTACTCTTCTAAAAATATTTAAAATCATTGTTTAAGAATTAAGTATATCGTTTTACGAGTACATGAATATAAAATTTGAATTGAATGCTATACACATGATATGCATAATGCGTTAAATTAAAAATGTGTGTTTTTAACTAAATTTCAGCCTAAATCTATTTAACAATTTCGTTGAAAATTAAATTTGAAGACTACAATAGTTTTGCCCATTAAATTTCCATTAATTTATTGTATGGATCTTACCCAGATAACTTGTAATTAAAAATTATTTGAAAAGGCTCTGATGTGATGTCACCTTGAGTAGCAGTTCAATAAAAATTTCAGTGAAAGTAAAGGGAAGTTATGCTGTGAGTTATAAATATTCAAAATTGTTTACAATTATATATACAGTAGTTTCATAGAAAATTTAAGTTTGGTGAAACGTGCGTTTTCAAGCCACATCCTTATATGTTTAATAGTAATTTCATAGGTTCTAATATGTTTTTAAGGTAGACAAAGAATGACTAGAAAAACTAGACAAAGAATGTCAGAAATATAGACCGAGAAATCAGCAGAACGCTGACGTGGTTAAATACATTAAAAATGTGTGATTTTTTGTTTCTTACATTTTTAGCTTCCACACTACGTTTATAACGTAAAAAGTGGAAAGTACAGGGTGTCTATAAAAGTCTAAACGGTATTCTACCTCTTCCCATTTCCTGGCGACCATGTCTGGGGGGACGGTTGCCACACAATTGACTATTCGTTCCCTGAGATGTTGAACATCGCGAATTTTCTCTGCATACACAAGATTCTTGATATACCCCCAGAAGAAAACCGTTTCGTTTCTATGAGCCAAATAACACATTGAGCCTTTTTTGTTGCGGAGTCGCCATCATTTCAAATTTCGCGACGTCATTTTAAGGTCAACGCCCTGCAGCGCCGCCAACAGTTGATACAAACATTCCCGATTGGTATGAGTAAAACTTTTTGAGCTACTCTTTTCAGAGAAATCGAGTAAATTTTGCTATCTTTTATAGTTAGTGAGATATGAATTTTTAAAGCCCCGGAGTTCTTTTATAGACACCCTGTATTACAATCGTTCTGTCCGTCGGTCTGTCTGTCCGTCACCCACTTTCATAGCTGGAACTACAAATGCTACGGACAAGTGTGATACGTCAAAAAATTCAGCGCATCGAAATTAGAATACATTGAAAATTTCAGAAAAAAAATCGAATTCGAAGTACTTCAATTATTTAAAAACTGCAAAATTTAATGCTCATTTAAAAAGCACAGGAAGCCATTTTTATTAGAATTTAATCAGCATTGCCATTCGCAACAATCGCTCGAGAAACTTTAATTCTTTTAGACAATAAATTAAAATAAATTTATTTTGGCGACATCGATCAGTTTGAAATGACGTCAAATATATTTCACTACGAGATTCTTTGTACGTTGATATGAAATGTTTTCATTCTATTTAAAAACGAGGAATATTACATATTTATTCTTTGAAATATAGATAAATTTTTGCAAACGATAAGTAATAATTATTGAATTTTCGAAATATTTTAAATGAAACTAGCCAAATTTAGCATGTAAATGTTCAATATAGACTTAATGCTGTGTGTTTGGTGACTTTTTATTTATTTAATATTTTCACTGTTGCCATTTCGTCAAACGTACGAGAAACTTTATTTAAAATAAAAAATAAAACTCTTGAAAGAATATTTATTCATGAGATATAATTTAGTTTGGATTGTTGTAATATCACAATAGAGTTCTTTTGATGATTCATTACATATGTATGTGGAAGGATATATAGAGAATTCTAACTTTGAATAAAAAAAATAAGCGAAACTTCGCTTTTATTTTTAAAGCATCAATTTTACTAATTATTTATCATTCTCTTTTTTGAAAGAAAGTTAATGAACATGGGAAGTTGTGGCAACTAAAAGATTTTTATTACAAAAAGTTGCATCACTATTTTTCGAATTTCAAACAAATTCAGCAAACTATAATGAGTAATTATTAATTTGCGAAAGAAGATTAATGAAAATAGTTAATTTTGGCGTTTAAAAGTTTGAATTAGAAATAAATTAGAAGCTGAAGGCCCTGTTTGGCGAATTTTTTTCAGAGGTGTATAAATAGTGCGTTTTTTGTTGAGCACAAATACTGTGTGGATGCGATTTAAGAGTGACAGATTCAGACTTGTTTTGAAACACAGCAACGCGTTTACTGGCTCTTTTCTTTTATTATTGTTATATTATTATATTATTTATAAAAACTTGGTTCTCTATACCATGGTCTAAGGTTCACTACAGCCAATTTTGTGGAATAAAATTTTATGCGATATAAAGCTTTAAAAAATTATAATCTAATAATGGTTTCGCATAACTTGAATTAATTGAATGAATAAATGAAATAAAAAACTAAAATATTTTTAAAAATTATTTATTGGTTAATTTTCGAAATTATCCCATAATAATACATACACCCCATAATCATAAACAACATTTTCCGTAAAGGGGCCCCAAAATAGGTTGCGCTTATAAGCTGAGTTTTCCTAGAACAGGCCCTGCTCCTTATACTAGATAGATTTTTTTTCAAGACGATTTTCTCCGATTTAAAATTTGTCTAAAGTCATTCGTAAGAAAACGAGAGACTGGCGAAGCAGAGAAGGGCGAAGTACAATTCCACTTATGTCCAGCTTTCAAGAGGTAATTGAAAATAATTGGTACAGTTGGTAGATGAATGGCTTCTTTGAACTGGAGGCGGGGTAGGGGGTGGGTAGGGGGGCAACTAGAGAATCAACGTTTGACCAAACACGCCTTCCAGGTTCCAGGAATGTGTCTTAGAGCGGAGGCCGGTGTGTACCAACCCTGTCCCCGCCCCTCATGGGACTTTTGGACACATACATTTTTGTGTTCGTATTGACATGTACTTTAAGATTTAGGTGTTTGCTACTTGGGAATTACAGCATACAGCAAAAAACTAGGGGCTTGTAAGTAACACTTCATGACCTTTAATTACCACTCAATAAACCAATACATTTAAAAGTAATTATACACTCTGTAAGGTAATTTTAATAATTTTAAAGCCTAAAAAGTGCTCTTATTTGTTCTATGTTCGCTATTTGCGCATGCGCGATTTTCTCAAAAGCGTTATTATGACATCCTCCAGGTACTTGGAAATTGAGTACCAAATTAAGAGTCCATATATTTTTTTTCATTTTTCAGCAATACCTTCTCCTTCTTCTTCTTATCCCCCTGGCCCAGGCATCCCTAGACCAGGTCCATAAGATCGAGCCTGGAGGATGTAATAATAAGGCTTTTGAGAAAATCGCGCATGCGGAAAAAGCGAACATAGAACATATAAGAGCACTTTTTAGGTTTTAAAATTATTAAAATTACCTAACAGGGTGTATAATTACTTTTAAATGTATTGGTTTATTGAGTGGTAATTAAAAGTTATGAAGTGTTACACCCCCCTAGTTTTTTGCTGTATGCTGTAATTCTCAAGTGACAAACACCTAAATCCTTAAAGTACCAGTCAATACGAACACAAAAATGTTTGTGTCCAAAATTCCTACGGGGGAGGGTTTCATATTGCTGGCCCATGGCCTATCGGGCGTGGGTAAGAGAGAGAGAGAGAGAGAGATGGATGATGAATGGGTTTAAAAGAAAGGTTGTTTCCTGGAACCCAGATGAATTGTTTACTAAGAAACAGGTCTAGTTTGAGTGCACTTATATAATTTAAAATAAAGAGATGTGGAGAAATTATGTGGACACTACCTGGGTACTCTAATTTTCTAAGCAGTTCATTATCCCTATAAAATAGGAGTTCGGAAGGGACCGTTAAAAAGGTTTACTACAAGTTCCATTATATGCTAGCGTCATTATAGCGGAGTTCGACAGTTTTATCTTAACAATAGTTTAAAAAATAAACTCCATGGGCCAGATTTTCTCTGGGCCATCCTCCCCCTCCTCAAACAAACACTGATTGCCGGTAGCAAATACTCAGAAAGTCTGATATTAGTCTTGAAAATCATAGGTTACTTAAAGGAACGGATTATTCTAAAATCTATTCTGTTCTGGATATTTCTTTATAGGAGCAACAAAAATATTAATTTATAGTACTCATGGAGATCTTTTCATAGGCGCACTGCAGGGCAGCGCGGATGAACGTGGTTCTGTACATGTCGTTTTTCCTTTGGCGTCTTTTTGCGACAGAGAAGCAATTTCACGTAAGAGGAGAAAAAAAAAATGAACAAAAAAGTCGATTTCAACCAGATCATTTCCAAGCACTAAGAATTTTCGAAAGTTGTAAAAAAAATTGCTTTATTGTTCTTTAATGAGCTTAAAATGTGTCACCAAATGAGTTCTGTGTAGTGATCTTTGATCGATATATCATTCACATCATCACGAGAGCGACGTTGCTACCTTCATCACGTGTCTAAAGAATTAGATCTCTTACGCGTAGGACTGGCGCGCCGAGACATCGGTTATTATACAGTAAGCGGCCGCTGAAACAGACGTTCGCTCGACGATCCTGAATTCCGGTGTATCATCGTGGCTGATCTTAGATATTATAAAAGCGTCATTGTGGCTTGGCCTATACTTAGGCCCTCTGATATCTAAGGGGAGTTCGAGACCCTCGGTGGTTTAGCACTACACCCCGAGTTGATTTTCGCCTGGATTTTTTATTTCATACAGTAACCCTACTTTTTCCGGGATTGGTAAGCGAAGACGCCTGATTTATCAGGGTTGGAGCCTCATCCCCTCCATAGAGTAAGCTCCGGTACATTAGGGGGAGCCTCTCTCAGTGTTTGCGTGCTGAAACAGCCGTGTTGACTGATAAGCCGCACTCGCTTCCTTTAAGGTGGGACCCTACATCCCAACACACAAATTGCAACGGTACATACGCGAACACTCGCAATCATCCCAACATCCATAGCGGACACTGCACTGCCGTCCCACAGGCGACTATGGATGTTTCCATTTCAGAGGCAGGGAGGTTAGGTGTTTCACAGTTAGCGGGAGGGATGTTAGGCTCTTCACAGTTAGCGGGAGGGATGTCAAGCGTAGCGGATGCTAAGCTACTACAGCCGGCCGACTGTTCTCTCTGGGAACGGATGGGTACCTTAGATAAAGAGTATAATGCTATTTTGACAAGGTACAGTGCGTCTGAGAACAGGGAGGATTGTGCCCGGCTGCGGGAGCTTTATGGGCTTAGACAGGATACTATAGCGGAGATGTTTACACAGGGGCCGTGTAAGGTGGTTTTTGAGGAGAGGAGTAAGAAGGTTTTAGAACAGAATTTGGAGTTATTAGAGAAGAAGTGTAGGGCTTCGAAGGATGATGAGTTTAAGGCCCCTTCGAGGAGTTTCAAACGACCCCGGGATTGCGTTAGCCCCGGGACGGTTGAAACGGCGAATAAGTTTAAGGCGCTGGAAGACGAACAGCAGGAAGCGGAGAATGAAAACGGCATGGAGACCGATTTTCACAGTGTCCCCAAGGGGAAAGTTAGGATTCCACCGATTGTCATCACTAATCAGAACATTAAGTGGAAAGAACTGGCCAAGTCATTGAAGGATGCTGGCCTAAGCAACTTCTCTGGCAAAGCCACGGGGACGACTTTGAACGTAAAAGTCGCCACCGAGAACGATTATAGGATAGCCACTCACACGCTGGCAGATCAGGGAGTTCCCTTTCATTCCTATAAACTAAAGAGTGAGCGCACCCTCAAGGTAGTATTGAGAGGTGTTCCCGCCGTTTTAGGCGCGGCCGAAGTTAAGGCTGAACTGAAAAACTACGGTTTCGAATCAGAAACTGTTTTTCAGTACTCCCATATAATAAACGGAGAGAAGAATTACATTCCCGTCTACTTCATAGAGCTTCTCAACACAAAACAAAGAAATTTACAACATGACCGAATTCATGTACCTTAAGGTCACAGTAAGCAGTTACAAAAAATCTAAGGAGCCCACACAATGCCATCGATGCCAACGGTACGGTCATGCACAATCAGGCTGTTCAAACCCCGCTAGGTGTGTTAAATGCGCGGGAAGTCATCTGACCGTGGATTGCCCAACCAAGGGGCGCATTGAGTCACCCAAATGCGTTCTTTGTGGGGGTGACCACACAGCCAACTACAGGGGTTGTTCTAAAAGACCCATTCGCAGAGACAACGGCCAGAATACTGCCGAACACAACACTCACAACCAACAGAACATTAGGCCAACACAAACACCAAATCCTGTTACAAAAGAACAGGCCGCCATTAACAAAGTTAACGAGGCTAGACCACTGATAAAAGCCGCTCCAGTCAGGACCGGCTTTAGCTATTCAAATGCAGCAGTGGCCGGACCCTCATCTTCACCACAACAACATGCTCACACTCCAATAATAAATGAGGTGGAGACACAAGTCGAAACCAACCCACAACTACAACAACACGGGGAAACCCAAAGCACACCCAAACAGCAAGTTAATGCTCATGAAGAAGAGGGGAATGTGTTTGAAATCCTCCGAGATTTACAGAAGTTCCTTAAGAACTTCAACTTAAAACAGGTCCTAAACCTGATCAAAAATGCTGCAACACGACTAAGGTCAGCGAATGGTATGATGGAAAAGTTAGAAGTAGGTTTTGGTATCTTAGAGGAGCTAATCACTATGTGTAATTATGAATAATCACCACAACACACACAAGACATACAACCCCACTCTCTACACAAATGTCGGCTTTGCCAACCTTAATGGCCTAAAAAGGCAGATACACGAGTTGAAGGAGTTCATCAGAGATCAGAACATTGACATCATGCTTTTAAACGAGACACACTTAAGACCATGTGACAAGGCTAGGATTTCAAACTACACACTGTTTAGGAATGACAGACTTCACAACAAAGGGGGTGGTGTGGCCATATATTGTAAGAGAAGCTTTAAATGTACTGAGTACATTCTGTAGTGCTGGAGAACGAAAATTTTGGTGAAGTACTTTTTATCTCAGTCTATAACCCGCCGAACTCAAAATTATTAAACAGCGATCTTGCTGCTCTCATGAATTCTGGCCTACCAACTATTCTTGCAGGAGACCTAAATGCTAAAAGCACCCATTGGAATTGTAGGGCAACCAACCCAAACGGTATTATTCTCAAAAAATTCATTTTAGACCAGGGAGTAACTCTGGCTGCCCCAGACGAACCAACCCACTTCCCAGGCTGTATCGACCATAGACCAGACATCTTAGACATTATGCTCCTCAAGGGCATTCCCCACACCCCTCATCTTAAAGTTCACGACAGCCTTTCTTCGGACCATAGCCCAGTGACTTTTACTTTTTATGGCCTCACCAAACCCCCTGAGAGAGTTAGGTACAAGACTAACTGGGAAACATTTCACACAAAGTCAGGAGACAACATCACTGCCAACCCTAACATGACCACTACAGACCTCATTGACAATGCCATTGAACACCTCACCACAAAACTCAAACAAGACATTGACAGCAGCTCTAAACCCACTAAAACCAACACTGACACTAGGCTTCCACACTACATCAGAGACAAGATTAGGGAGAAGAACAGACTTAGAAAGGAGTACAAACACACCAGACACCCACCCACCAAAAGCAGATGGAACGAAGCCTGCAGAGATGTCAAAACACTCATCACCGAACACAAACAAGCTGAATGAGAAGACACAGTTATGAGGCTCTCTACACACGACAACACAGTTTGGAAAATGGCGAAAGCCCTCAAATCCAAGCCACAACTTATTGGTCCTCTTAAAGGACCAACCTCACTCATCTACACAGAACACGGCATGGCAGAGCTTCTAGCTTCCAGCCTACACAACCAGTTCTCACCACATCAGACTCCAATTAACTTAGAGATGGTTGATAGTATTAGTAGCGAAGTAGAAAACTACCTAGCAATTGAGCCCACCACACCTATCACCCACACAACACCTCAGGAGATCAAAAAACTCATCAAGACACTCGATCCAAAGAAGGCTTCAGGCTATGACCAAATCTCAAACACTGCCATCAAAAACATTGACAACAAGGTCATAGTCCACATCACCAACATCTTCAACGCTTGCCTTAGGTTACACTACTTTTCCAGCAGATGGAAAAGGGCCATTGTTGTCCTTTTCAAGAAACCTGGGAAAAGTCCACTCCAACCCAACAACTACAGACCGATCAGCCTTTTGCCTTGTTTGGCTAAACTGTTCGAAAAAGTCATCAACATCAGGCTACAACACTTCATCAACGAAAACAACATCATCAACACCAACCAATATGGTTTCAGACGGGGACACTCCACAGTCCATCAGGTTCACAGAATGGTTGAGATTATTGGACAGGCTTTTAACAACAAGGAAGCGATAGGGGGAGTTTTTCTGGACGTGGAGAAAGCTTTCGACAGTTTATGGCACGAGGGCTTAATTAGCAAACTCATTACACAAAACATTCCAAAGACCCTCATTCACATCATCAACTCATTCATCACAAACAGAATATTTCAGGTCAGAGTCAACAACACACTTTCCACAGTCACAAACATCAGAGCAGGAGTCCCACAAGGTAGCATTCTGGGCCCCACATTTTTCAATCTCTACATCAATGACTTCCCTACATTTGACAATTGCATCACAGCCCAGTTTGCAGATGACACAGCCATTCTTGCCAAATCTAAACACGGTGACATTGCATTCCACAAACTTCAGACAGCTTTAAACACAGTTCAAGCATGGTGCGAAGACTGGAGAGTTAATATCAACGCGCAGAAGAGTGAGTCAGTCCTTTTCAGGAGACACAAAATACGCAGACACTATGACACACACCTAGAGATCTTTGCCACAGACATTAAAAACAGTAAACACACCAAATACCTCGGTGTTTACTTAGATGACAGACTTAACTTTCGTGAGCATATTAAGCAAACATTAGGTAAAGCTACAGGAGCCAGTGTTAGTTTAAACCCTATCATTGGCAAACACTCCACTATGACACTTAAAAATAAGCTCACGCTCTACAAGACAATGATTAGGCCAGTTCTACTGTATGCCTCTCCGGCTTGGGCTGCAGTCCGAAGAACTCACAGACAGAAACTTCAAACATTTCAGAACAAAGCACTACGTAGAATCACAAACGCCCCTTGGTTTGTTAGGAACTCCATTTTACACAAAGACCTTGGGATTGACACCATTGACACTGCCATCCTCACTGCTTCACACAATTACAACACCTCACTACAGAACAGCACATATGACAACCTCAGACAAATTGCAGACTCTATGACCCTATTGTTGAACAGAAGTTCAAACGTCCCAGGACCATTCATCACGATCCAGATTGGTAATTTTGACTTGCATGTCAACTTGACATGTTCCTTTTGACTTTTTCTTGACGATGCTTCACGGCATATGTGTTTTGTACATGTCCTGTCCATTTTTATAGTGTTTTTTGTTATGTATTTTTCTTAAAATGTTTTATTATTTGATTACTAATTATTTTTTCCCTTTCAGAAGTTTTTTAGATCCTGCTTTGCAGAGCCCTTGTGGCATCCTTTTCCAGTTTTACAGCGAGGACTTTGTCCATATTTATTCCCAGTCAAAAGTTAACCCCTTTATGGGAAGCTTTCGATGAAGGAGTAAAGGGCGCTTCGCGCCGACACTCGTCGGTTATTGTTCGATTTCCGTTCTGTGTAGTTTACATACTTCGGAAAGAAAATTCTATGAACTTTAACTCATATTTTACTGTAAAATTGTTCTTAAAAATGTTTTTTTCAGAGAAAAATTTGTGAAAAGTATTCAAAAATTTCAAGGATGTTATTTTTAAATAAAATTTGTTTAAAATATATAAGTTAATAAGTTATAAAATGGGGTTTAATAACGGTATCCCTTTAAAATAGTGAAATCAGCGGTAATAGTGAAATATTTTTAATTTTTTTTTAAAATATAATATACCAGATGTTTTTTAATTCTGAAATAATTTCTATTGTATTTACAGAAAAATGTAATATATCACTTTAAAGTAAATTCCATAAGCTACAATTTGAAGAATTTTCGAATCACAATTTTTTTTTAATTTTTACAAAATTCTTAATTTTATTTATTTATTTATTTATTTATTTATTATAAGACTGCTATACAGAAAAGAAAATTTCCAATTACATAGCAGAGGCAAGACACTAAAATCGAATAAAATATAAACAACAAACATTGATTAGAAATTAATAAGACAAATTTAAGATTAGAAATTTTAATAAGACAAATCAGAAGATGGTCTTTGTATTCATGGATAAATGTACCTTTCTACCTTTTAGGAAAACCTTCCCACGTACAAAGCATAATACATCTATACAATATTACATGGGCGAGTTTTCTTCTGGGCCATCCCCCTCTCCGCACTGACTGCGGATATAGCAAATACTCAAAAAGGATGTATAACTTTAAAAGCTTTACTTTGACATGTTACATTTAACTGTTGACTTTTGTAGGTGTCCATTTGATAATTGTGCTCTTTTTAGCTTCCGCACTACGTTTATAACGTTAAAAGTGGAAGGTATTATAATCGTTTATTCTGTCTGTCCGTCACCCACTTTCACAGAACGAACCGCAAGTCTCACAAACAAGTGGGATACGTCATTTTGAAGCAAAAACTCAGGCTATGCTACATCCCCAATTTCATTAAAAAATCTTCATTAAAATTAAAAGTATATTTAAAATTTAAATAACTAAAAATTTAATCTACTTTAAAATAATATGCAAATTCAATTTTTATTCAAAATTTTCACTGTTGCCATTTCGTCAAACGTACGAGAAACTTTATTAAAAATAAAACTCTTGAAAAATATTTATTTATGTGTTATAATTCAATTTGGATTGATGTCACATCACAATAGACTTCTTTTGATGGTTCATTAAATATATATGAAGAAAGATGCATAAAGAATTTTAACTTTGCATAAAAAATATGAAAAGTTTCGTTTTCATTTCCAAAAGCATCAATTTTACTAATTATTTATTCTTCGAATTGTAAATTAATTTAGCAAACGATAAATAATAACTGAATTTTCAAAAGAAAGTTAATGAAAATATCAAAAAAATTTAACAAACGATAAAGACTAATTAATAAATCTGCGAAAGAATATTAATGAAAATAGTTAATTTTGGCATTTAAAAGTTTGAATTAGAACTAGCTAAGGACCTGTTTGGCAAATTTCTTTCTGAGGTGTATAAATAATATGTTTCCCGTTGAGCACAAATGTTGTGTGGAAGTGACAGAATTAACAGATTCTATGTTTATTTTTTATTTTAAATAAAGTTTCTCTTACGTTTGATGAAATGGCAACAGTGACAATATTGAATAAAAATAGAATTTACATTTTATTTAATGTAGATTAAATTTTTAGTTATTTAAATTTTAAATATACTTCTTATTAAAATTTTTTATGAAATTTGGGATGTAGCTTAGCCTGATTTTTTTTGCTTCAAAATGACGTATCCCTCTTGTTTGTGGTACTTGCGGTTCGTTCTGTGAATGTGGGTGACGGACAGACAGACGAATGGACTGAGCAATTATAATATTTTTCTCTTTTTACATAAACGCAGTGTGAAAGCTAAAAATGGTAGGTATTATAATCGTTCAGTCCGTCTGTCCGTCACCCACTTTCATAGCCCAAACTACAAATGCTACAGACAAGTGTAAAACGTCAAATATTCAGAGCATTAAAATTAGAAGATTTTGGAAATTTCAGAAAAAAAATTTAAATCGAAATACTTCAATTATTAAAAAAAACTGCAAAATTTATTGCTCATTTCAAAGCATAAGAAGCCATTTTTATTAGAATTAAATCACCGTTGCCATTCCCAACAATCGCCCAAGAAACTTTATTTTTTTAAATAATAAATTAAAAGAATTTTTTTGCGACATTATCATTTAGAAATGACGTCAAATATATTTTACAAAGAGATTATTTGATTGTAGGTTGATGTAAAATGTTTTGCTTCGATTTAAGAGACAGAAATATTACATATTTATAATTTGAAATATAAATTGATTTAGCAAGCGATAACTATTGAATTTTATCAAATAATTATTGAATTTTTAAGGACAATAAATGAAACTAGCAAAATTTTGCGTGTAAATGTTTAATATAGAATTAATACTGTTTTGACGCCTTTTTTTACAGTTGAACACAATTGTTGTGTGGCAGGCTCTCCAAACCTGTGCTGTTTCTGTTACAAACCTACTTTTTTGGTCATCTTCGTTGAGAGAGGGGTATAACCATTCACTTGTTCCTCTTGGACGTAGGTTAATTTATTAAAATTTTCTATCTTGACAAACAGCAAGATAAATTGCTGAATCCTAGAATCTGTTACAAAAAGGCTTTCCCTTGCTGCCTTTCTCTATGGTCTTTCCACGAAACGTATCATTATGCCTCTTGTGATTCTTTACACAGTACAGCCTTGCATTGTAGCCTACAAAATGGTTTTGACTGATTATAATATAGGCCATTATAGGTAAGGCGACTGACTGTTAGTCTGGCCTCCAGACAACAGAAAGGCGCTAGTCCAGACAAAGCGATGACTTTCAATTCACGGATGATTGATGAAGGGCTTGCAAATGACAAACGATGTGAGGGACTACGATAACACTGGACAGATCAACACAACAACAACAACAACAACAAAAAAAAAACTTTTTCTGCCAAACGAAATTTTGAACAGTTTTACCTTTATTTACTGTAAATGCTGATCCCACCGGAAAACCAATCCATTTCTTTTCATGATATATTTGCTTTGTTATTATATTATATGTACTTTAAACCTTTTATTTTTATTTAAACTGAGTTTAAAAATATTTTTAATTGATTTCATCGATTGTAAAAAAAAAGGCTCAAATATAATAAATGTTTAAAATAGTATTACTAAAACCATGAAATTATTAACTTAATTTTTTAAATCTATATATATATATAATACTCTTATACGGCACACAAATTTTCCTTATATTTCTATCTCTGGAATGGCAACTATCGAAATGAACAAAAATACTACTAATTTCAAAATGACCGACTGAAAACAATAAAAAAGTGTTGCTTCAGGAATGGCTTGAAAAAAGGAAAAATAACTATAAATATTATGCACAAAACATAATTCGATACAGCAGAAAAAAAATTTAATATATTTTTTTGAGAAAAGCACTACGAAATAACACAAGGATTGACAATTTCCGGAATGGCTGCAATAAGGCAAAAAAATGAAAAACAAACATAAATATTGTGTGGAGAATCAGTAAGTTTAAATTTAAACATGCATAATGTTTGAAAAATTAAATTATAATTTCGATTGACTGAACTACCAAAC
This sequence comes from Oedothorax gibbosus, assembly GCA_019343175.1. Lineage (NCBI taxonomy): Eukaryota > Metazoa > Arthropoda > Arachnida > Araneae > Linyphiidae > Oedothorax > Oedothorax gibbosus. The sequence continues at coordinate 43,564,507 of CM033279.1, read as the reverse complement.
ACAATTGTTATTAAAATAGGAAAAATTCAAATTGGTTTTAAATATAGGTTCTAAGCGTTGACGGCTACTATGGTTTCCAATTTATTTACAAATGGATCTTAGTCAAACAGCGAAATAATTTCTCAAAAATAACCATTAATTTATAAGCATTAATTGGTAATTATTTCTTTAAAGGATACTAAAGGCGGTTAACCTAAGAGACCGTGTCCGGATTTGGCGCCAGTCGAAAAATGTCGCCAAGTCAAAATGACAACAAACCGTGCGTTTGCCAAGTCTGTTAAATGACAACAAATAATTACTTAAAATGCTGCTCAAAACTGAAACTGTCTGCTGAGAGAACATGAAAGATTTCCTTATTAAAAATTATCGTGGCATTTGCGATCGTAGATCGTAGCGCGATATTTTAAAATAAGAAAATCAGAACTCAACAGTTTGCTGCAAATTCAAAAACAATGCTCACAAAAAATATTTTAAGAAACGAGTTATTTTAATAATTAATGATTAATAGTATTTTAAATATATTAATACGATTTAAGAATTCTTACCGATGAAAGAAATAGACAGGATCAACTTATAAACAAAGTAGCAAAATAAATTATCTAATGCAAACAGGATACATAGAAAAAAACTGAACTATTTGATAGTTATTCGCTTTTAAAATACAATCTTTGGCATTTTTGTAGCCAATAATGGCTGCCCTAATACGAATTTATCGAAAAAATTGCCGGACATGTTCCTTAAGATTAACCCTTAATGCTAGACTAAAATATTTCAATTAACGGTGAGCGAGCGAAGCGAGCCTGGATCGCGTAGCGATCCAAAGGGAACTGCGCAAGCAGTTCCCGGGGATTGGCGAGCGATAGCGAGCAGGGGGCGAGCCCCTTAGTTACTAATTATTTTTGGAAGAAGTAATATCTAATTTTGTAAGGAAATGTCTTCAGAAGAAGGAAACGAGGTAGAAGAATTTTTAAAACTGTGTTGAGGCCGTTATTCAATTTCCACTTATTTTAAAAAAATCTAGTTTGTATTAGTAACTGCCCTTTAGAACATACCTTAATAATCACATACAGTGTCTCCCAAAAGTGTGTACGTTTACCAACAAAATTTGCAGAGATTGTACTAGGGTGACAATTATTGGACAAAAATGAAACTTTTACCATAGCTCCCACATTTATGTAATTTTCTAAACAGTAATTTTTTCATAATGACTATTAGATATATCTGTCGGGTACCATGGTTGAAATTTACTATTTCCTCTGTAGAAGTTGAACAAAAAATAAACGTGTGTCCAAAAATTACCCCGTCAATTGGGATAATTATTGGACAGTAATTTTTAATCTGTTCTGCACAGTATTTAGACTAGCTATGAAGGGTAAATTGTGTGATATGGTGTGTACTATAGTACTGTGTATTTTATAACTATTTCACACTACATAGCTTCTGTAAAAATGTATAACAGTGAGATCTAGTAACAATTACCAAACATTTAAATTTCATCTTTTTTTCCAACTTCGAAACATTGCGTAGATGGTGTTTCTTAATCCCACAAATTATACCAAGTAAATGTCGGCATATTGGCGGTGCTGTCTGTCTTACCCCATAGCATGTCCAACAATTTCTCCGTTTTGTCCAATAATTACCCCATAGCTAAATATGCATGTCATAGCGTTACTATTCATTTTACAATGTCGTTTTTCAGCACAAACCACCTTCATAAACATATCTACTAAGACTAGACATTACAAAACTCAAGATCATGTAAAAGAAAGCAAAATTATATATACTCAATTTGGCATTGATAGAACAAAAGTTGAAACCCTTTTTTTCAAGCTCTTTGGCTTATTAATATATTTTGTGAGTACTCCTCTACTCCCTTTATCTGAGCAATGCTAGACATTCAATTAACAAACTTTGGTTTGTTAGATATAATAAATTAGGGTGCATTATGGTTTTTGGGTCCAATAATTACCCCGATTTTCCGTGTCCGTCACCTTATATATTTCGTAATAAACAATTCTATCAATTGAATATTTTTTAATCTTATCTTTGATTAGTTCTTAATAAAACTGAGTAATATTTTTTTAATAAAAGCAAGTAGTATTCTTCAGAAAAATAATGGAAAATTTCACAAAATTTGCACACAAAAGTCTTCGTACACCAAAACTTTGTATCTTTAAATTAATTACAAACATTTCTTTCGTAGCTAATTTCTTATTCTAATTCAGAAACACACTAAAATCGTTTGATTTCAGTATATATTTTCTCAATTTTTTTTAATTCTATTTTCTTTATTCTTAATAGATATGATGTACTTTCGCAAATAAACAAGTTTAGACGTTTCAAAAAATTTTTAATTTCATTTTAAATCTAGAAAATTACTTAGAGGAATCGCGATTGTAATTAATCTTAATCATTCAACTGTGCAAAGCATAACAAGTCGTCCTTAACTTCTGTCAGTTAGAGATCAACGAATTACGTGAGTAAATTTCTCAAAAATCCGTGTCTAAGTGTAGTAAAGTTTACTTCATATTGCTCTAATGAAACGCATGGGACTTCTATTTCCTGTGAAGCTATTTGTAGAATTCGTCGGATCGCTGGTATAAATGGCAGGCTGCACGAAAAAAATGTTTGTTAGATGGAAGAACAGAATTGTTCGACTTCTTTTTTTTACCAAAACTATGATATAAATTAGCTAGAAAGCTACTGGAATAGCGTGTTATTTGCAAAAAGAGAGTAATTGTAAATCTTTGGTTCTGATGCGAATTAGAGGTGCGAATAAGATGTCACCAAATTAAATAAAAAATTCAACTGAAAGCAGTAATGATCGAAGAAGGAACAAAATTGGTGTAGAAATTACCAAAACTTTAGTCACATCTATGCCCAGATGCTTAAAAGCTGCTTTAAAGAATAAAAGATTTTCCTACTAAATGCTAAACAATTATTTAAAACAAAAATCGAAATTTTCAAAAGTTACTTTTTCTAAAGAATCTAAAGGGTATGATCACTTTTATGTCGTCTTTTTGTGCCATTTTATTCATTGTCATTTTAAAAAAAAATAATTCGCCATTGCAATTAAAATTTATTCTATACTGATTTGCTAAGAACTGTTTAAATATGCTATAGAAAAAGTTTCATACCAAAATAAAAATATATATAAGGGCGAATAGTTAGGTTTTCATTTATTCTTGATGGTGTACGATCACTTTGGGGTGACACTGTATATCAAATGGAGGGTTCAGAATACAATCGAACCAAGGCCATTATGGACTTGGTTCACTTGTATTCTGAGCTCTCCACTTATTTTGCTACATAAGTAAATGGAGAGCTCAGAATACAATCGAACCAAGTCTATAGTGAACTTGGTTCAATTGTATTCTGAACCCTCCAAATAAAGAGAAGAATGAATTTGTAGTACGAAAATCGTTTTTAAAACCATTTTACGTTTGATCTTTAAAGTCATCGAACGCATTTTGAGCAATATCCTAAAATTATAAAAATGGAATTAAGAAGCAGAAAGCTGAATTTTTGCTTTAAAGTGCGAATAGTAACTTATACTGGGAGTAAAAATGTAATCTTTATACTTTGTGTCTATTTATGTTTATAAATTAAATCTTAAGTAAGTTAATCTGTAGACTGTAAAAAAAAAATCATAAACGTTTCTGAATATATGGGTGCAGCTATAAGGTGCATGTAATTTTTGGAAAGATTTTCAAGAATTTCAGAAACCTCTTTCTCTAATATTCGGAAATATTTTAAGTTTTTCAAAAAATAACCTTTTTAATTTCTTCTACTTTTTTTCAATACATATATTCGATTTAAAGGATGACTGGAAGTAGATACAGCTGGGGGAAAAAAAACGATCCACCCTTCATATTTCGGCTGCTATTAGTTAAGGAATTTTGTGCAAGGTGTCATTTTTCAGGAAATAGCGTAAGGAATTAAGAACTGGCAACCAAAATTGTATAAGGGGTCGTCTACATATTAAAATGAGTAGCAACTTTGAAAATTCCAATGGCAACACCCAATTTTTTTTACATAACAAGAAGTTCATAACGAACTAAAATAGCCTACTTTCCTGTTACTTAAATACTTACTGAAGCTCTAATCGGGAAAAAAAACTAGGTTCCTAAAGTAAATATCATCAACAGCCGTTTCTACACTAGATTTATACACATTAAAAAAAATCGAAACACAGCACCCAGCTATAATTTAAACTTCTAAAAGCCAAAATCAACTATTTTCCTTAATATTCTTTCGTAAATTAATTAAATATTATTTATCATCTGCTCGTGATTTATTTGTAGTTCGAAGAATAATTAAATATTTATTGATAACAAAAGTAATGAAACTACTCCGAACTGCATTAAAAAATAAGAAATGTAAATTAAAACTAAGCATAATTGCATGCAAAAGTATGCCTTGCCGCTTTCTTGGTAGATAATTAATGAATAATCAAAGAATCAAATTGTGCTACATTTTATGACGTCATTCCAAACTGATTCATGAAAATATTATTTTGCTTCAAATATGTTTAAATAAATAAAGTTTCTCATGCCATTGTTGATTTGGCAACAGTGATTTAAATGACTCAAAATTGAATTTCAATGCTAATTCAATGGGAAATTCGCCGACAGATAGTAGATTTATGTCCGTCCGGACGTACAGACAGACGGACAAAAAGTATGAAAGTTGGGTATCTGAGGTCATAGCTTTCTAACAAAAAAAGAATTTTTAAGATCCGATGGATAGAACCGATTTTGGAAGGGGAGTACGGACAGACAGACGGAAAGACAGACAGACATACGAACAGACAGACAGATGGACATCAATCGCATTTCAATACCTACAGTGATTTAAATGAATCAAAATTGAATTTCAATGCTAATTCAATGGGAAATTCGCCGACAGATAGTAGATTTATGTCCGTCCGGACGTACAGACAGACGGACAAAAAGTATGAAAGTTGGGTATCTGAGGTCATAGCTTTCTAACAAAAAAAGAATTTTTAAGATCCGATGGATAGAACCGATTTTGGAAGGGGAGTACGGACAGACAGACAGACGGACAGACAGACATACAGAAAGACAGACAGACATACGAACAGACAGACAGATGGCATCAACCGCATTTCAATACCTACAGTGATTTAAATGACTCAAAATTGAATTTCAATGCTAATTCAATGGGAAATTCGCCGACAGATAGTAGATTTATGTCCGTCCGGACGTACAGACAGACGGACAAAAAGTATGAAAGTTGGGTATCTGAGGTCATAGCTTTCTAACAGAAAAAAGAATTTTTAAGATCCGATGGATAGAACCGATTTTGGAAGGGGAGTACGGACAGACAGACAGACAGACGGACGGAAAGACAGACAGACATACGAACAGACAGACAGATGAACATCAACCGCATTTCAATACCTACAGTGATTTAATGACTCAAAATTGAATTTCAATGCTAATTCAATGGGAAATTCGCCGACAGATAGTAGATTTATGTCCGTCCGGACGTACAGACAGACAGACAAAAAGTATGAAAGTTGGGTATCTGAGGTCATAGCTTTCTAACAAAAAAAGAATTTTTAAGATCCGATAGATAGAATTGATTTTGGAAGGGGGGTACGGACAGACAGACAGACAGACGGACATCGACCGCATGTCAATACCTACTTTTTCATTTTTTTAATTCTTTCGAATTAAAAAAAGAAAAGTAGGCTAAAAATGTTCAGCAACTTCAAAATACCCCAGGTATGAAAAAGAATTATTCATTTTGCATTATTTGCTGAGATATTAAAGCATTAATTTTCAATTCGTTTGGGGGGAAATCTCCAAATTGATAAAGGTAATATTTAGGGTGTTTTTTCGAAACGACAAGCTAGCAAAAGGGTTACCATAATCTCTCCAAAAGATGCTAGAATTAAACCTTTTCACTAATATTGTGATTTTTTTTTATGTTTTTACCTTTTTTTTAAATTTTGGATTTTAAAATTCAGAAATAAAATAAAGGGTATACGAGAAAAAGTTTTAATTTTAAATTAAGTCACATATACGATTATTTATAACGAACATATTTTCAAATGCGATTAGTTACAATCAGATAGACAAACATAATTATTACATTTAGGTTTTACATTTTATGCAAATTTTTGTTTCATTCATATTGCTACAAAAGGTTGGTTTAAAATTCGGCACACTAGGTCTGGGACATATCCAGACAGCCGAAATCCCGGCAAACCAAAATTCCGACAAGCCGAAATCCCGAATGGGTCTAAATCCCGAAAATAGATTTTTGTCCATTTCTCGATTTTTTTTTAAAATTAGAGATTATTTATTTATTTAGTTATTTAGTCAGTTATTTAATCAGTTAGTTAGTCAGTTAGTTAGTCAGGCAGTTAGTTAGTTAGCCAGTCAGTTAGTCAGTCAGTCAGTCAGTCAGTAAGTTAGTCAGTCAGTCAGTTAGTTAGTCAGTCAGTTAGTCAGTTAATCAGTCAGTCAGTTAATCAGTCAGTTAATCAGTCAGTTAATTAGTCAGTCAGTTAATTAGTCAGTTAGTTAGTCAGTCAGTCCGTTAGTTAGTCAGTCAGTTAGTTAGTCAGTCCGTTAGTTAGTAAGTCAGTCAGTTAGTCAGTTAGTCAGTCAGTCCGTTAGTTAGTAAGTCAGTCAGTCAGTTAGTTAGTCAGTCAGTCAATTAATCACTCCGTTAGTTAGTCACTCCTTTAGTTAGTCCAGACTGACTAACTTAGTCTAACTGACTGTCAATTAGTTAGTCAGTGAACTGACTGACTCACTGACTAACTAATTGACTGACTGGCTAACTAACGGACTAACTGACTGACTCACTGACTAACTAATTGACTGACTGGCTAACTAACGGACTAACTGACTGACTAACTGACTGACTAACTGACTGACTAACTTACTGACTGACTAACTTACTGACTGACTAACTTGCTGACTGACTAACTTACGGACTGACTAATTAACTGACCGACTAACTAACCGACTGACTAACTAACTAACCGACTAACTAACTGACTGACTAACTAACGGACTGACTAACTGACTAAATAACTGACTGACTAAATAACTAAATAAATAAGTAATCTCTAATAATTAAAAAAAAATCGAGGAAATAACATATTATTGGAAATTTTATAATAAAATAATTATAAATAATATTGGAAATAACATACATTCAAAAACATAGTAATCGATATAATTTAATGTTAAGAGGGATTGTCAGTCCCATAGAGCTAATGCATTAGTTTTCTAATCATAACTTCCTCACAAGTATTGCTTTGCATGTTAGCCCTTTTGTCCAGGTTTGAGAATGAACATAATATCGAAATGAAATAAATTTTGAAACGAAACTGTTATCTAGTTATTAAATTATATATTTTTTTAGTTTTAAAATGCCACAAATTACAGCAGATGGCGACACTATTTTAAAACTTTATCAATTAATAATTAAATAACCGGATGTTATTTTCTTTTCAATTTTGATTTAAATTGATGTTATGATGATTCCCATACCTGGTGAAAATGGGATAACATGGCAAGCAATTCTTTTGCAAAAATTATGATTTAAAAACTAATGCATTAGCTCTATGGGATTGACAGTCCCTCTTAATTATACAAACAAAATACATTGTATGCACTTGAAACAAGAAAATATTTTTAGACATTTGACAGACATCAATAATTTGAATAAACATTTACCAAAAACGCTTTTCAACCACCAAACGATATGCAAATTAGTGTCCAATTTGCTAAGTAATTTTTTACACGGTCCCTAAAATTCGTTTTTTTCAGTATTTTTACAATAACTCGGCAAATAATTGTTGTTGAATTAAAAAATTCGGGATTTTGGTTCTACTTGATCTACTTTATCGATTTATGTAACAAAAATTTGGGGTTGCTATTCATAATTAATTTTTCTTATTTAAATTTAAATAAAAAAATAATAAAAATTAAAAATTGATGAAAAAACTTGTGTGATTTGTTTTTGGAAGATTAAGAAGTATATAATGAAAAAAAATGTTGGTTTAATTCATTTTATTTGTGGAGGTATAAATAAAAGTTTGTGAAACTTTTTTAACATTATGGGCCTTCAACTTCGAATGCTTATATCTCAACAAATAATGCAAATTAATACATTTTTTTTGGATCTGGGGTATTTTGAAGATGATAAACATTTTTATATAAAAAAAATTGGGTGTTGCCTTTGGAATTTTCAAAGTTGGTACTCATTTTAATATGTAGACGACCTCTTATACAATTTTGGTTGCCATTTCTGAATTCCTTACGCTATTTCCTGTAAAATGACACCTTTCACAAAATTCCCTGATCAATAGCAGCCAAAAAACGAAGGGTGGATCGTTTTTTTTTTCCCCAGCTGTACCACTTATTGTTCATGTAGACTAGGATGGGGTGGAATCCTTTTCGCATGCGTCAGAGAATAAGGTATTTGACTAATTTTTTTATCATCGTAAATTGAGCGTCTGTACAAAATAAAAATACGACTTTTTTTCTTTTTTCAAAATTCTTTCAAAAAAGTAAAAAATTAGTTTTAAAATTTGGACGAAAAATTAAGCGCGAAAAAGCTTTCTGGCTGTCACGTGGTATCTGTGACATCACTATAGTAACTGTAAACAAACTTTGAAACACCATATTGGAATCTGCTTTAGGCAAATTTGAACTATCCGCTTTTGTAAAACCGCCTTACATTATCTCTAAATTTATTATTTTAATAGTAAACTAGATTAAATCAAGTTTAATTACAAAACAAAAATCATCACGCCCGCTGGTTTGTTTATACTTACTAGTGACGTCAGCCAAATCGACGTGTTTGTGATCACGTGGAAAAAAACCCTTTTAAAAAGATTTTTATTAATGATTTAAAGATTTATTTCGTAAAAAATATATATGCATTTGTCATTTTCGAGTTTAAACTATAATTTAAATATTATTAGAAGGCATTTTAGGGATACAGTCAAGTACCCTATTCAGCTTCGATTAACTTTGAAAATAAAAATGAAACGTTTCCCAGCTGATCAAAAATGCCATTAATAAGTATTTTCTTATATTTTCAAAAACTTTTATGTTTAAAAATGTTTCCAATTTTTTTTCAGTGTACACTTTTACACAAGTTTCTAACTTTTCAACTGTAACCTTCGAGCATTTGCATGGGGTATTTTACACACCAATGATTTTTTAAATTGACAATGATGGTTAGATTCAATGATTCAATGATATTTTAGTAAAAACTTTATCATTTATCATGTTACAAGTTCATCTAATAAGCTCATATCACAAGAAAATCTCAAAGAACTACTATGGCCTACTTTCTCTTAACTAATAAGTACTCACAGAAATCCTTATAATAAGGACTGACAGACAGACGAGCAAAATGTTGAGGATAGGTCTCTGATGTGATACATAAAAAAAAGAACTCTGAAAATCGTACTAGTAGAAAATAATTGTAGGGGTTGGGTGGAGAAACATTATAAAATATACTCCTATGATTTTTATAGCCTTCAAACCAAAAAATAATAAAATTGGACAGTTTGTATCGGTTATTGAAATGGATGTGGACGGACGGACAAAATGATGGACGTACAGGCAAACAGATAAAAAGTATAAAAGATTTATGAAGTCCTATATTCCAAACAAAAAAAAGAATTTTGAAAATCGGAAGGTTAGTACAGAAATTGTGAAACGGGTATGGATCAAAATTACCTCAAAAATGTCACTTAGCACGTTTTTCCACAAAACGGCAGACCAAAATCTGAGGCATTTCGGAGGAAGAACGTGCCATGTGCATGATTTGTCAAGAGCGTTTTGTAAATTTCGTGTTATTACGTAAATTACAGCTAAGCCAAAATTCACTAAGTACTTTGAAGAACCAAACTAAAATATTACGCCAGAGCTGCGTCGAATATTGTCTTCTTTCTCACAAACACACCACGGCTCAGTGGCTGAGGTATGGTATGACATGTCCGCCTCATAAGCCTGCCCAATATTGCGGGTTCTCTTGCTGAGTCGACAGATTTTCGGGATGGAAAAATCGTGGGCACGCATGTCATATGATTATGTTATAAAAGATATCTTGAGTATTGCCCCCTGTTTTGGGTCACACTTCGACGACGGGATGCGCATAGAAACCCGCCTTATATTGTGGATGCTCCACACCAGCAAGCAACAATCCATACACTTCAACTACGAAACACCGGGTCCTTCCTCATTGTTTGTTTACTTCTGCAATTTTTCTTTTGAATAATAAGCAAGTCTTTCGCATATTCAAATAATGCCTAGAACACAAATAATTGGGAAAATCAGTCCATTTACGGGCAATTTACTGTTTGAAATACTGGGTAATTTGAAGAATTACGGCTTAGGACGCGTGGTTGTTCGAAATAGCCACAAGAAACAATTTCCCGAGGCGTGCTACTACATTGTGCGGAAAGTGGTGCCACTAAGAGAAACCATAGGACCAGGACCTGATGTATTTTCTTTCATATTTTAATTCAATTTCTAGATTTTCTATATTTAAAACTATTTTGGAAGGGTTTAAACTTGTTGTTTACATTCACTTTAAAAAATGTATTGAAAATGTTTGTATTAAATGGTTTTAAGTATCCGCAGGTTACTCATACCAAAAAGTTATTTTAAAGAAACTATTCAATTTGTGTTGTACCAATCTTGAATTTGTAATATTATAAAGCGGAAGTTTAATATTTATGTTTCTGAAATAATACTTGGTAAAGGTCTTCGGTGTGACAAAAACCTTCATTATCTTCTTTTTCTAATGTTTAAATGTAATGGCAATTTTACTTAAATTTGAAACTATGAAACTAAACTTTGAACAACCTTTTCTATTATTTTAATTAAATTGTAATTTTAGAGGGGTCCTTGGGAAAATATTTTCAATTTTTGAATATTTTTGTGGATATTTCTATGTTTTTGCATGGTTCAAATAGAAAATTTGACAAACCTGTCTAGGGAGAAATATCAGAGTTTGAAAGAAAAAGAGAAAATCATGTCCCAAGTGAGCTCTCAATGTGCATTTTAACATTCATTAAACAAGAAAGTTTGTTTCATCTTTATGAAGTAATATGCAAATAAGTATGCCATGCTAACTATTTTTAAATTGTAATTCTGGTTTAACATCAACTTGTCTTAATTAATTGTATAATAGTAACTGCTTAAGCTTTGAAAACATTCTATACAATCAACATTTAATATTAATATACTATCTTTAATTTATTTAGGAATTGGTATATGGTAATGTCTGGGCTGAAGAAGTATTCAGAGGTATGCTCGTTAGTCGTTATAAATTAACAAATTAATTCTATCTTCTTATTCATACTATAAAATGATTGGGACCCAACAGAACTGTTTTGTATGATGGGTTGGCTAAACTGAAGGTTAGTAAGTTTCTGCAACAAAGCTGCAGTTTGTCAATATGCTCTTAGATTCTAATAGTAATTGTAGTATAAAAGCCAAAGTAACTCATCTTCACCATGAGGATCTTTTTGGTGCACTACGAGTTGCCGAGGCTGGGGTATGCAAGAGGTGACAAGATCAAAACCATGTCACTTTGTACCTTGTGACAAAACTGGACAGCTCATAAGTTTTGCTTATTTGCTGTGAAATCTCAGTTAGTGTTAATTATTTTTATAGTTTTGGGTGGATTGGTCAACCAAAACTCAACGCCTTTATTCTATTTTGTTACTTTGAAAGATGATATTGGCCGGTCAGCTACTCTATGACTTCATGCCTACTATTTGCATCTGCAGAGCTCCCTAATTACTAAACAAACTAACACATAAACCAAAAATTAAAAAAAAAATACTAGAGCCAAAATACTTTTTGTTTGTTTTCACGTGAGATAACCAAATTTAGCATTTGATTTTTTTTTCTTTCAGCAATCGGCCGATGGAAAGAAAAATAATTGGCCTAGCGGACGATTTAATTTTTGAATTATCAGTCCATCCACCAAAAAAATGTTATAAGTTGAATCCTTGGAGATAGTATTTGCTAAAATTTTAAGGCCAAGGGGCTTAAGTAATAACTCACCGTGCAGCTCTTTGTCAAGAGAGTTGAAATGAGCACAGAAGGCCTTGGCCCATCATGGATTGTTGCCCTACTGAATACTACTAAAATTTGCTTAGCCTGCTGAATATTTCTAGCTTTGCCTTGTTTCATTGAAATGCCATTATTTACTGTACTTACTTAAGGTACTTTCAATAACTTTAAAAGTTGAACGTTACCATTTGCGTACACAATTAAAAAAAAACAATTTCATTTTGATGTCCAACAGGTACTAGGACCTCGTTTTCCAAATTTGTAGTCTTTAGCTTTTTTTATTCAGCAATACTTTAAAAATCTATGGCACCTACCATTTGAGCATGAGCTCTGACGTTGTGTTTCAGGTCGCCGCATGCAGGGGCTGAAGCTGCTGCAGGGGGAGACCTTCCTCCCGGACTGGAAGCTCATCCCCAGGGACGAAGAAGCCACGTACCTCAACGCACAAGAGAAAGTGGAGATCAAAGTAGGTTCTTTTTAAATATTAGCCATGTAGTTGAGCCATTCTATAATGCTGTTTTATGATTTTTACTTTGTATTGTTAGATTTGCATGGCCATGACAAGTGGTCTTCTTAAACCTAATAATCAATAGTTATGACATGTAACTGACATGTTTAAGAGCAAACAAAAAACAAATTTCAAGATATTCTCAACTTTTGTAGTTTGGCTGCCCCTTGTTAGATTTAAAAAAATACAATTGTACTTTTCAACTTTTAAAAAAAGTTTATTCCTAATTATTATCCATATTTTTCAGCATTAACCATTCATAAAAAATATTAAATTAATGTAATATTTGAGGCTGATGTATAGCCCTAAAGTATAACTGAAAATTTCTTGATGTTTGAGTGAAAACTTTTTGGCATTTTGCCTACTACAAAAATTCAGCCTTTTGTCTTGGCATATGTTATATGTTAAAGAAGTAGGTTTGTAACAGAATCTGTCATCTAGATCGCTTATACAAAACATTTGTCTCAACAGGGGAAAAAGCACCAAGCAAAAAATTTAGTTCTACATTAAACATTTAAATTGGCTAATTTTATAATTTTTTTCCTTGAAAATTAAAAAATTATTCATTATTGTTTACTAAATGTATTTATACTTCAAAGAATAAATATGTGACATCTCGCACTCTTAAAAAGAAGCAAATCATTCCAACATACAATACTATCAAACATTGTCTTCACCATCTAAACCTAAATATGTCTAATGATTTTTCAATACCATATTAAGAAAAGGAAAGCTAGAAAAGATATCTTCAAAAGTAATAAAAAGTTTTAAAACGTTATGATTCATTAATAAAATTTTAAATGTAAAGAAAAATTATGCCTGCTTTTTAAAATAAAAAATAGCACACCTCTTTCTAAACATATAATTCAAACAGTCAAAGAATCCAATTGTGACGTCCCTGGACAAATTATTAGACACACTGTATTTTTTTAGTAATTTTATGTTCCTTAAAAGTTTTTATGCAATAATGTTATATTTAAACTATACCATTAAACAATATTATTGATTTTTATTTAAAAGAATTGTTGTAGACTACATATTTGTATTTATTTTAAGATAATTATGATTAAGATTAATTTATATTAATTATTTATTATAAGATTATTTATGTGTGGAATCATCCTCAAATGCAGGAGACAGTACAGTCTTGCATTGATAGCATGCCGCGCATAATTAAAGTTTTGATAGCGGCTAAAGGTGACTCATGGGGCATTTATGTCAAATATTTAATCGGTAATCGATTGGATAATATAAAAATAAAAAACAAATCAATTTAAAATAATAAAACGGTACAATATCACCCGGTAAATAATATTTTTCATGAAATCTTGCATTACGCCTAATAATTTATCCAGGGACTGATTCCAAGCTGAATTATATCACAAAAATAATTAAAATAATCAATTTTTATTTAATTCAAATGAAGTGTCTTTGTGTGATTTTTGTGAGTGGCAATGGTGATTTAATTCTAATGAAAATGGACTTCTTATGCTTTTTAAAATGAGTATTAAATTGTGCAATTTTTTAAATAATTAAAGTACTTTGAACTTGATTTTTTTCTGAGATTTCCAATGTCTTCTAATTGTAATGCACTATTTTTTTTTAAACTTATCACACTGGTTTGTAGCATTTGTAGTTTGGGCTATGAAAGTGGGCAACGGACTGAGCCTTTGTGAAAGCTTCCACTTTTTATGTTATAAATGTAGCTAACAGCACAAAGTTTGTACACCAACTAATGTTGATGGAAATATATTTCTTGATTGTTCTTAGAGCAGAAATAAGTTGCAAGTCTTTCAAAATACATTTAATACATGTGTTGTTCAGGCTGCTTAAATGAATAACGTCATTAATTTTATCCAATAAAATGATTGATTACATTAATCCAAACGTAAAAATGTTTTAAAAAAAGAAAGTAGAAATAGAAAAATTATGTATAAAATTTTACGAAATTAAAATTTTTCTACTGCACTAAAATATTTCTATTTTGCCATCGAAAAACCCCACCATAAAAAAAAAAGATGTACTATATTTTACTGATCAAATATCAAAATGAAATTCTGCCGTAAATATGTGCAGATTATACTAAAAATATTCTTTGAACCCTGGGGAAACGGAATTGTGACTTTATTTTTAGGCTTTTAAAATGGTGGTTTGATCCATAGATAAGTCTCACATAAAATTGCAGTTGAACCCCTTTTATAGGTTGAACTATTTTACATTAACCGACTGTCAACTGACTGAAGAAGTTTGACCTTTAATTAGTGCATTCGTGAAATTTTTTGAAAATACTGATTATATTATAATATTTACTATCAAAGTATAACACAATTTACAATATTAATTAGAAGAACAACAATTGGAAGCAATGCATATGACAAAAGATATTTGAGATGAGTGATGTGAAAGCTCATTTTGATTTTTTAAATGTTTCTTTAAAAATTTTCTTTAAAAAAATTATATTCTATACTTTTAATGTGTGACTGTGTATCTGTCCTTCTGTCTGTCTGAAGTCTATCTCAGTATGAACTTAACTACAAAATGTAGAGATAGAAAAAGGTGTCAAAATACACAGACTAAATGGAAACTCAAAGCAGTATATTTGTTTTAATGTTTTTTTATTGTTGATATAAATTGAAAAATATATGTAATAGAAAACAACTATTACACAGAAGAGCATATTTATTCTTTAGTTCATTCTAGAAATGAAGGAAGATTGGACATCCAAGGCTTTTTATTATTTCATATTAAATATTTAAATTCTTAAAATAAGCCTTTACTGCTTTTAAAGAGGGCCAAGAAAGGCCACCAAAGCACAACCTCACATGTCAAGGTCTAATTAAGAAGTGAATCTATTTTCAATGGTTGTGCAAAGAGTGTATCAGTAAGTAAAAACAAATTCTGCTGCATCTGCAATTTCTCAGGGAAAGAATTTATTGACAAGCTGGCGCTTTTACCGTGGGAACTGTTCCAAGGGATCGGCAAGACATTAACTGAGAGTTATTAAGAAAGAGCTTAATATTATAACATTATAGGCTTGTGCAACATATGACATATATTTCTGGTCTCTCACTAGCATTTTTATCTAGCTTTCTGGTCAGTAATGAAAAGCATGAAGAAATTCCAGCTTTAGCATGTAGCGGGAAGCACCTTGGTTTAATTTTTGAGATTGTAAATTGAGAAACTTGATAACATTTTCTAATTTTTATTTAAAATCTTTTTTTGATTTTAAAGCTTATTAAGATTTACTCTCAACTTGATTCTAATAATTTTTTTTTAAAAATCCATTTAATCTTGATGTTTACAAGTTGAAAGAGGAGGTATATTTATACCTAAATGGAGAATTTGAAATGGTGCATCATTAACGGGGTACACTCCTGCTATATAAAGCTAGTATATGTATAGTAAAGAATAACTAGATAATAATACTTCTAGCTAAACTAGATTGCATTAAAAAGATTGATGCAAATCCCATTTTTTAGCATTTATATCAAAGCCTTAATATTTTGGGACATTACTTTCGTGAAGTTTCATGTTAAGCCTATTCAGGTTAACAAAGTTTGAAAAATTCAAATTACGAACTAAATTCGAAATGGAAAAAACTAAAAAAATAAGTGAAAATAGGCAATTCTGGAAACTAAAAGTTAAAATTGACTTAAGTGTGGTATTTGTTTTCAAGGTTTATAAATTGTTTGTTGAAGCGATTCTATGTTTCAAACCTACTTATTTGTCATCAAAATCGGAAACTTCCTGATAAATTATTAAAGTATTTAAGTTAATTATAGTTTCTTGTCCATCATTATTAAGTATCCCAATATTTTACCCTTCTTTCCCCTGCAGGTGCTCCCCAGGGCGGCCCCCTTGCCCCCTGTCCTGTCCCTGCTGGCTGCCCAGAAGGGGGCGCCACCCTCCATGCCGCTGGTGTATGACTACCCCAGGGACTGGTACCGGCAGAAGTTTGAGCTCCCCCCGCACCACGACTACAAGGTGGCAGGGGAAGGAGAGGAGCCCAACTACAGGCTCAAAGTGAACATCCCTGAGAAGTTCAAGGCCGACATCAAGAGATGAACTGAGGCTGTTGGTTGAGACGAGTTCAAGGGCTTAGTGGAAGAATATGCTGTGTGACAAAAAGAGGAACAAGAAAAAGAGCTTTAATGTGTTAAGTGCTCACTTGGATATGTTAAAAACAGTAGGCAAATAGTAAAAAATGTACTGAACCCTCGGTGCATTAGACCCGGCATTTTCTGTATTTTGTGTGTCAATCTTTCTTACAATAACCTGTTTGCACTCCTTCCGTTTGGAGCCAAAAAAGGAAGAATTTCAGATTTATCTACTCTAGAACATCCAACAACAGCTGACCATTGGACCATCGAGCTTGAAAATTTAAAGTGGGGTTGCTATACCTATCGAATTGTATGAAATATGAAATGGAATGTTTACAACAATTAGGCATTTTCTTTGTTTGGCAACGTAAAGAAAACGCCAAATCAAAAACGGCCATTATATCATATATGTTCCCATATGCTCAGGATACCGTACTACAAAGTCATTTTTTATAACAACATGCAAAAAAGTTCACTTTTTAATATCATATTGATTCATAAATCGTTGCGAAAATGACACTTTACGTGCTTGCTTCACAGACAGTACCGAAAGTAATACTTTCGGCACTAGTGCAGTAAAGTAAATAAGAGTATCTGATTGGTAGATATATGATATCTCCATGGAAACTAAATGATGTCATGAAACTCACTTATTTCTATTGGTTCATTACTTTTGCATTTTCCAATATCTCCATGGAAACTACAAGTACTACAAAAATTAGTAAAGGAAATTAAATAAGACAAAAGTAAGAATACAAATTTCACGCCAAACAATACTTTTATTTAACATGCATATTTATAGTAACATTTGATTCAAAATAGAAAATTATTTTACAACTTTTACTACTTTGCAATTTTGAATATCGCCATGGAAACTAAATGATGTCATGAAAATCACTCATTGGTAGAAGTACTTTTTTGCACGTTATTATAAAAAATATTGTAAGCAAGCACGTGCCAAATAATACTTTATTAAGCTCTTGTCATTATTTCACTCGACCTACGGTCTCGTGAAATAAAAGCCACTCGCTTAATAAAGTATCATTTTCGGCACTAGTTGCTTAAATAACTATAAAAGCACGAATTGTAAGTGCGTATATTGTTGCGAAAATGTAAGCCAATTTCAAAATACTCAACATCATAACAAAATCGAAATCTTGTTGGTGCAGAAATCATAGGGTAAACAATAACAATTGAAAACTTTCAAAGTAATTAACTATTTAAAGAATTTAACTAATAAAAAAATAGAGATGAGAAAAACAAAATAAAATTTTTAAAAAATATGATAAATTTATTTAGTGACTATTTAACGGCTGTCCAACTGGATTTTCACGTTTATTGACTGATGACGTCAAGCCCCTGTTTTGGCCCGGCTCATGTGTTTTCAAGCCCTGTTTTAGTCCCTCACTCTTAGATGGATGACGTATGCTTTAAAATATTAATATTAATTAAAAAATAATTATCAAATATGAAAAAAAATAAGCCTCAGGTGCACACGTAGGTATTAAAAGGAATCTGTATTAGAAATTTCAAATTTTTTCTGGGCAGTATAAGTAGGTCTTTCACGATCCTCTTTTATTATTATTGTTGTACTTTTTTCATGTGGAAATGATTTTAAGATTATCTTTCCAAAAATAATACTAATTCTGATGTTTTTTAATTTAAAATTAATGCAGGGAAAACAATCATCCATTTTTGCCCCTTTCCAGGCCGTTCGTAAGGTTATGAAAACAGTCAACTTGTTATCTTTAAAGGAGGGAATAATTTCACACAAAAATGTACTTTTTTTTTCAAAAGTGTCAGATAGTATGTTCTTCCACCAAGCTTTTTAGTACATCTGACGTTCTTCCCTACAAATGTGTATTGCTATAAAAACAATAACATGGCAATTTGGAGTAAGAGAAACCAAGAGCAAAATTTTCGGCATTTGTCCTTAGTGAATACCTTAATGGTCTATCGTAGTTTTTTTTTTGTGTACACTTGATTTTGGTAGGAGCTTTTCTTTTGAAATAATATACCAGGTGTGCAATTATTGTTCATTTTCTTTCAAAAGAAATTACATATAAACTTATTAAAATAATCTTTAATAAAATATATTGCATGCACTGTGCTTTAATTATGTACAATTCTTCTAAGCTTGGCTATTTTTATTTTACTCCCACTCCAGTTTTCCACATACCAAAGCTTTTTGTTGTTGCAAAATTGATAAATGTACAATATTTAACCATTACCTTTTAAAATTTGTGAAAAGTGTATATTATTATAGATTAAATGATTTATAGATAAAATAAAAGTATTTAAATGAATTTACTCTCGTTTAGTCTCACCAAAAGTTCTTCACATGGTTTATCCGATAAAAAATTTCCTGTCTAAATTCTTCAAAATTTATGTATATATATATTTTATTTCTTAAAATTAAGGGTTTATTTATTAATTTTTTAATTTTCGTCTTAAAAATACGCAACTATTTTACAGGATTCATTATTTTGTACACATTTAAATGTGTATGTTTAATCTGATCGAAATTATTTATGTCTGTCAGGAAATTGTTCATCAAACGTTTTTTTATGCATCAGACTGTTGTCATTTAAACAAGAAGAGTTAAATTTGGTGTGAGAGAGAAAAATAAGTAAATAATAATGATATATTTATGCATTTGAAAGAAACTCTTAAAGAGATTGCAAAAAGTTGTGTATGGTTTTGCTATATTTTTTTCAATGTATTAATTACTTTTTGCTTTTAACTGACCGAAATTTTTAGAGGGTTAACGATTAATTTCTCATTATATTCATAATTAAAAAAAAAGAAACAGAGAAAACGCCTTTTTAAGGCTTTCTGGCTCAAATTAGGGGGTGTTATTTTTTAATTATAGTACAGGTATTGTTTTATTTTGGACACAGTGATGGACAACTTTGATTTTATGCCAATTGATACACTATCCACTGGATTCCATCAGGATATGATAATCTGCTCCCATTCTGATATCAGCATTAATTAAAAAAAATAAGTGGATGTCTGATCTGATTGTATCCAGGAAGTTTCAGTTGCTTGAGTCATAGTAGTTTCTTTTCCTAGTAAACACCAATACAAAATCCAGTTCGTCAAGTGGAGACACCGATCGCTTTGTAGTAAGCCTAAACAAACACTCGGTGAAATATTTGACGCTATTCTATATAGTAAAGCTTGCATAGGCTTACTACATCGACTTGGCGATTGATTTCTGGCTCTCTAATAAAAACTCTATTGCAACGCATTTTTCTTACCAGTAAAGGAAACTACCGTGTGTAAATTCAGATGTCCTGCCTACAACCGGGTACAGCTATGATGCAATGGCTGGTCTGTTCATTGGCAACTTTTGGCGAGTGTGAAAATTTAACTTAGGGTTGCTAAACTTATCGAATTGTATGAAATATGAAGTGAATGTACAAACACCTTATTTACAATTAAATCTTCCTCAATATCTTCATTTCTTACCATTTGTAAATATCAATTAAATTCATAACGAAAATATAATTAGAATTGAGTTGAGGAAACCTGATGCAGCATAAAAAATATAAAAAAAAATATAAAAACGAAATAAAATAATGATATCCAAATCCGTCATATTAAACCCACATGCCTTTACCTGTTTGTACTTAATTTTTCTCTCGCGCCGAAATTTCTTTCAAATTTGAAAATGAAAAGTATGAATCCAAAGTTTATAGAATTCACAATGCTATTCCTATGGAGATTGAAACATTATGAATATTAAAAAATCTAAATCAAATATGAAAAAACTAAGCCTCAGGTGTACACGTAGGTATTAAAGAGAATCTATATATAAAAAAATTTCAAATTTTTCTGGGCAGTATAAGTAGTCTTTCACGATCCACAGACAAACAGACTCTTTCTTTTATTATTATAGACTAGCAAATTTATACCCGTTCTTCGCACGGAATAAAAAAATATCAAATAGATTCCAAATATGTGTACCATATACCCTGTTATAGGATCATAAACTTATTATTGTTTCCGCTCGTTATAAGTTATAAAATCCCGTTTCATTGGCTTAAAATTCCAAAATGAAAAATACGCTATAAAATGCACTCATAAATGTAATCACAATTCCCTCATAAATACATAAAACCTTTTAGCTCATTCGGCGCGTTTTGGGAAATAATTTGGCGAGAAAATAGATATAGTTACCCACACCGATTATACAGCTCTAACACAATGACCTTCGAACAACCGACCAGCTTATTAATTATTTATAAAAGAAATTGCCTATTTGGCGAATTTTAGTTAATAATTTGGCGAGTTTGGCAACGGATTTGGCGAAAAAATAAAGACATAAAACACTAATAGCTCTAGTGCGATGGCCTTTATTAACCATCATAGTTCAGTAATATCTTAACTATACATTTATTGCTTAAATATGCATACATGCAGTCAACAGAAAAATCAATGAAAAAATCATCAAATAAACCCACAATAAAATCCGGGAATGAAGACTGGCAGAATTACGTCACTTGAAACGTGTCAATTATTTTTCAAATAATAAATTTAGTTTCTGAAAGTAATGGCAAAAGAATAAAATAAACATTTTGAATTTTAAATGTTTTCGTTAAAAGTTTTATTTAATTTTTTCAGCCGATGGCATCAGGAAAGAGAAAAAATGATCGGATTTGGGCGAAAGTGGTGTATTTTTTTCAGAAAATTCGAATTTTCTCTAAAAATGAAACAAATATGAAAAAACTAAGCCTCAGGTGCACACGTTGGTATTAAAGGGAATGTATCTTAAAAATTTCGAATTTCTGAGGGCAGTATAAGTAGGTCTTTTACGATCCGATAACAGACACACAGACAGACAGACTCTTTCTTTTATTATTATAGATTTAATCATTTATAGATTTTTCCAAAAGTTAATCTATTTATTATAGCATTTAAAGTAGTGAAAATATTTTCTAAAATTTCAAAATACCTTTCATGCTAATCTGTATTCTAAATTTCATTGTTTCATTAGTTTTAACTTAATTTTTTAATTTTGTAAATTCAAATTCTTCCAAAAGTGTATTTTCAGACAGGAATTTAATTAAAAGAGTTTTTATAATCAGGTGGCAGTATTCAAAATACATAAAATCTTGGCTAGTTCTTAAATTCCATAAAAAAGTGCAAATTGATTCTTCGCTGTTTTATTTCTTTGCAGGAAAACACGATCGTATCGTAGTTGTCGAGCACAATTTCGTGTAATTTAATTTATCGTGTTATGGTTTTTTTTCTGAGTTCGGTTTTATGTCAAAGGGCACATGGCTTGGCTTTATTAAGCGAAAAGCGTCAAAAGCATCGTTTCCCCCATCCTCTTAAGGCTTTGGAGTCCAGTCGGTAAGGCGTTTGCCTTGGATGCGAAAGGTTCCCGGTTGGGGCTCGGGCATGTCCAATAACTGAGCGAATTTTAAACGGTCTGCGCAGCCTAAAAAATCCACCAAATGATAAACAGTATATAGTGCACGTTAAATATTCTTCAAAGTCCGACTGCGTTGCTCTTAAAGTTGCGTTGGGTGCCTATGTAGGTGTCGACTTGTCACTTGACTGTTGTTCTAAATGACGCCATCCGTCGCCAATAGTCCTCGTTCTGCTCTAGTGCGACGATAACTCAATTCAACTCCATATTTCCCCCTACTGGTTAAAAACGAAAAGCATTCTTTGGTTCAGGAATAGTGTAATTACTTTTATTTCTTTATCTGTAAAACAAATATAGATGTTGTAATTACAATGTCTATATTAATCGGAAGAAAAAAAAGTATAAAGAAACTACAATAATTAATTGTTTGGTATTTCAAGGAGGGCTCTTTACTGTTTCCACTTATACTATTAAGATACCATTTTAGCCGGATTCAATCGTCTCTTGTGGTAGCTAAATAAAAGCAGAAATCATTTTGTATTATTTATTTCAACTCTACAAAACTTGTGTATTTCCATGCAAGACGGGGAATAATTTGCTTTCCCCCTCCGGCAAAGTCCCCATAAATAACCTTGAGCGTGTTTTATGCAGATCGCTCTGAACGAGATACTTCCCGAAAGCGATGAAAATGAAAACCCTCTCCAAGAAAATGAAAATAAATTCTGAAAATGATGTGCGTCAAGACAAAGATTGGGTTATTCAGCACAACAGTTCTTCGATGCTGCCGTATCTCAAATGATAGAAAAGCCGTGTCTAATACTCAGAAGCCAATTACATCATCAATGCGTAGGTGTTTTCCATCCGTTACCATCTGTTTTCTCTCTATATTAAAAAGTAAGCTCTTTTACAATGTCCGGAGCCATAACAACATGAAATATTCATCTTAGAACTCCATTCTTTTTCTGGAATGTGTATCTCCCTTATACCTCGATGCGTTTTTTTCAAATTTCCGATTACTTTTTTAATTAAAAATTCAAATAATCCAGCCAAAAACGAATACGAGGTTCTTTTCTGAATAAACATCACGGGGGCGACGTTCGTCTGCTAAAAAAAAAGAGCGTGATTTGAGATGTTATATTTATGTTCTTTTTAAAGAACAGTTGCTCTCTGCTCTGTTCTTTTAAAAAGAACAGTTCTTTAACTTGTTCTTTTTACAAAAGTTGCTTTACACGTGGAAGAATTCAGGCAAATATAAATCTATTATATCTTTTATTTTCAGTACCTCAAGGTAAATCCTGTGAATTGCAGTCACATTTTTCATTGTCACTATGAGATTCACAAAGAAGAGGGTTACAGTCATTTTCAAAAAGTTGTTTCCTTGCTATGTCGCAAAATGGCTCTGCAATACTTCGGAAGCCATGAACATCAATGGAACATTCAAGTTTTATACTTTTAGAACGCTGCTGATATGAACCATCATCGATCACCCAAGGGTTGGCAAGCGATAGCGAGCAGGGGGCAGAGCCCCCTAGTTATTAAAAATAAGATAACAAAGTTTCAGTAATGGACGATGGGAACAGCCACGGTGACGTCTCAACTACGTCAAACGTTGTTTTAACCCCACAAACAAACCACACGGCAGCTAATTCAAACCTGTTAAATACTTTCATCTAAGTTTTTTTTTTCTCATGAAGCCATAAAAAAATTTCTACATATCTACTTTTAGTAGGTAAATATTGGATTTAAGCCTGCGTTCAGTTAGAAAACAGTTTATGTTATTTTTCTTACAGGTACTTATAATTTCTTATTGACAATTTCTGTTTTTGCTAAACTTAGTTGACTGTAAAATTTACATCTAAATTTGTCAAAAGACATTTTCTCAGTAAATGGGAAAAATCTGTTATCACTGATACGGATTGCACATGTTGAGAACAGGTTTTTGCCGTTTAATTACAAAACGGGTCACCTTTAGCGTCCCCTGAGCAACATAAAATATTTCTTATGTACGAATATTTACAGTACTGCTACTAGAAAATCCGTAAACAGATTCCCCCTCCGTAGCATTACAAAATATTTTCCAGTAACTTAGCTGCCAGAAATTTTCTGTAATACAACAGCATTTTTTTATACATTGTGTATACAAACATTCTTAAAACACGTTTCATGCAAAAAAAAATGTTGAATGTTCAGGTGATAATTCACAAAGTGTCCTGCACTTCGTACCCCCCAAACATTTTATGATCTCACTGTGCCTATTCTTCATAGTCTTCTTTTGTTGTTGCAGAAGTGCAATATATACAACAATTTATAAGGTTCACTTTTGTAGTCACTTTCTTAATTATGAATTGCATTTTGTCCATAAATAACTTTAATTTTCTTTATTATTTTTATAATTGGTATTTCTTTATTATTTGCTTGACACAATTTGGAAAAATACTTTGATATAGAGTTGTTCGATGAGCTAACGTACGAGTTCGCAGTATTTAAAAAATAAAAAGAACTGCAATATTAAATATAAATTAGATATTAAATAAAACTTAAATAGGAAAGAACATCATTAAAAATATTTTTCATTAAGGGAAATTAAAGATTTCTTTTTTAAATGAAACTAAAATTGCTGAGGTCCGACGTCATTATAAACTAATAATACATCAATGTATGAAAGTAAATAACTTACTTTACTATTAATGTATAAAAGATTGGTTCACCACAAAAGAAGTTTTACACTTCAAAATTAAAACTTACCATAAGTTTAATTGGCTTTCAGTATCCTAAAAGTATTTCCGCAGTATTCATTTTCGCTTAAAAAGTAAAGAATATTGAAAAATCTCAAGTGAATTGTTCTTTCCTTTTGCTACTATTTTAAAAAGTTCATACAAAATGTGCGGAGACAATTACATTATAGAGTGTTTTAGAACAGCGCAGTCAAGAGCTTTTTTTAATCCGTTTAGGAGAAGTAAAACGCGGGTGGAAAGCTTTTAAACACTTTAAAAGTTGCTGACTCCATGAGTCGGAAATAATGCGCTTAATTTTGTGGTATGCATTTCTCGATCAAACACTTTCGCTGTTTCTATTTGTTGCTCCTTTAATTCACATTTGTCGCCGAAAGAACCTTTACAATTCTTGAAGGACGAAGTTTTTAATGAAACTGGTCGGGGGATGTTCATTTTTTGGGGGGAATTGCACTGAAGTATAATTAAAGCTATTCAAAAGAAACCATTTCAGGAGGTTCAATTAGTTTAAATGATCGAAAATTTCAATTTTCTTCTGGTTTTGGTCGACTATTTTCATATTAGACTTTCTTGTAGAGATTGAATTTACAATTAATCAAGTACCCAGAATACTTAAATCGACTCACATAGCAAAAGAACATAATGCTTGGAACTCTAATAAATTTCCAACACTCACTGCTGTTAAAAAATGTACATTTATGTATCTTTATTGTACATAAATGCTAAATAATAAGTCAAAATAAAGCAGTTGAATAATTCAACTTATTTATTCAGTTGGAGCTTGCTGATCTATTCATTCTTCAGGCAAGTATTTTTTTATGATGAAATATCTTAGTATAATAACAAAAGCCTTTTCATGCAGAAAGAAAAACGAATCAACGGATGGTGGCATGGATGCAGTCAGAGCGTTGTGACAAGCACATACTTCCTATCCCATGATTTGCCAGTAATGTGTGTGCGAAAATTTATCAAATTGAGTGGTTGCAACATTTCAAAGTTTAGATGGCTTATTTATTTTAACAGCAACCAGTTATCCACGCATTCGAAGCTTTTTTTTCAATTTAAAGAATTGTTTCTCTCATAAAATATTAAGTTTATCTATACGACTCGTGCATGAATCTATATATTTAACCTTAATGGCGTATACAATGGTTTGACTTGAAATCTATTTAATTTGGAAATGAGAATGTTTAGACCGTGGACTTAATTTTAAAAACACATCTATCTGCATTTAAACTTTTTCCAAATGAGTTATTATGCGTCGCATGTAAGTAGTTGACTTTCTTGTAAATTATTGTTTTGTTGATGTTCATCATATTTCATTCAGCTGTTATAAATTAAATAATAATTAAATTAAATTAATTATTTGGAAAAAAAAGTGTTTTCGAACGTTTTTCTAAATTTACTACACTGCAGGCCCGAGAGTACATTTTATGTGGAGCACAAACCCACTTTACTATTAAAAAAGCAATTTAAAACTATATAAACCATGTCAGCTATTGTAAATATTCTCTGATTTTAAGCTTTTCTATATATTTCATGGAAGGTTTTAAGGATGTTAAAAGAAATCTGCAAGCTCTACTCTGGCCACTGTGCC
This sequence comes from Oedothorax gibbosus, assembly GCA_019343175.1. NCBI lineage: Eukaryota > Metazoa > Arthropoda > Arachnida > Araneae > Linyphiidae > Oedothorax > Oedothorax gibbosus. The sequence goes on along the minus strand of CM033279.1, from coordinate 43,538,101 downwards.
GTTCTACCCCTACTAGTGTCAACCTTTTTATTAATGCACGTGTTTGTGCACTGAAGGACAACAAATATAACAATATTCATTGAAAGGTTTTTCATTTGCGAGTGTAAGCGGAAGTAAAAAAAAATGCACTGCGCGCATCCTCAAAGTTTGATTAAATCTCCAATGAGAACTGTAAATATGGTAAATGATTTAATCTTCTCGTTATAGTAATAGATTTTTTCCCCTTTAATGAGCTGTTTTTCGTCCGAGTAACAACTTTCATAATTTCAGCACGATAATTGCTCTCAGCCCACACTCGTTAATTTACACAAAATATTTTAATTTGTGGGTAGAAGAAGGGGGGGGGGGGGGGGGGTTCGCACCTTTTCCTCTTTTTGTAATGATATTGTAATTAACAAATTTACTTCCCGTGTGTGATAAAACACTTGTAAAGTTATTTATAATTATTTGCGAATGATAAATATTTAAGAAGTAAAAGTTTTCATAGTATTCAAAGCTCTCTATAAAATTATTTTTGAATTTGAAAAGTGCATTATTTTTTTAATATTAAACGTTACGTAGGATGTAATTTTTTTAAAAAAATTATAAACGAAACATAAGGATTCTTCGATTACGTAAATAAATTTGAATTTCGAACTCTGTTGATAACATTTATATTGCTGTAATTCTTGGATCTACGAAACTTACATATAAAAATGAAAAACTGCACTTTTACGAAACTTTTTGGTAAAAACCGTTTAGAGCAGAACAAGTTGTAAAACTCAAACAAAAATGTTTGTTTGCAAATCAGCATCATATCCCATTTTTAAAACCATTAAAAGATAGAAATTAGTGCTAAAAAGCATTTTCTAATTAAAGTTTATCATAACTTATGCAAGACATATAACGTATGCATTTTTCTACTCTAATATTTTTATAAATAGTTTATCAGACAACAGATTGCTAATTTTGCGTAATTCCTAATTATTCCTAATACTGTTAAAGCAGTTTGAAATTCTTCAAAGGGTTTAACAGTTAACTTCAAAGAGAAAGTCGAAGAAAAATGATTGAAAATGTTTCATCTGGAAACACGAATTAAATTAAATAAAATTACTAAAACATACATTATTTGTGTATTTTTATTTAATAGTTTATAAAATTTCTTTTTCGATCTATTATTTCAAACAAATATTTATTCAAACAACTAATATATTTATCAAACTAATATTGATTTTTCCATTATACATAATTAAATTCGTTCATCAAATATCATCTTCATGCAATTAGTACTCTGGATTTTTATTTAGAAATTGCAAAAATACATTTATGTATTTTATGTATTATAAGTACAAAGATTTGAAGCTATTTTTTTTGTTGTAAATTTTTGAACAAATTAATGTTTTTATTCAGTTTTGTTGTAATTTTTTCTCAAGGGAAACCAGGAAAGTATGATTTTGTATATTTAAAATATTCTATTCAAAATATTTGAAATATTTTATTATATATAAAAAGTTATTCTAGTTGACCTGAACTCAAACAGTACTACAGCAGGGGAAGCACTTGATTTTGAAATAGGGGGATATATCGATTTGAATATAGGGGAGAGCGGGGCTAGTTTTCCAAGGTTTTCTTCTTTTTGATTGTACAATTTTTAATTTATTTATTTTGAAGAAAATAAGATGTCATTGCCTTCCTCACATGGTTAACTATAAACTAGCATTACCACTTTTCTAAAAAGTAAATACACTTTTTGGCAGCGAAGGGTTAAATGCAAGCCCGTTCAGTTGGAAAACGTGCCCCGTATACGGGATACATTTTCCCAGACTGCCAAAAATAGATGGGGCCAATTTTCCAACTATATTTGAAAAGATTTAACACATTTAAAAACATTTTATTGCTCTTTATGTGCATTTAGTTGTAAACTAAAATAACCCAAAAGATTATGCCCAGAATATATGTAAAATTGTAAAAATAAAGCCAGTTTACTATACCAAATTGTTATATAAAGGTCATATCATCTTGATCACTTTAAAACTTTTAAATTGAACAAATTGTGTAACTTCCTTTTTCATGTATTCATAATTTGGTGCTCTTTTCTAGGAGATTGTCGAAAGAATCGCTAAAGATTGCAAAAAAAGGAAACAAATCACTTCGTTTGCACTGAAAATGTTAAGATTGCTTCTTTTCTTTCTTAGACAGCTAATTTACTCCAAATTTTTGGGTGAAACACGACATGTTAATGTTTGAAAGTGCAACTAGTCACTATCTATTGGGATATTGAAGTTTTTCGATGCTTTGACGCTACGAAATCCATTCTTTACAGTAGAGCAATATATTTAGCTTCAGAATGGTACTATTTCTGTAAGCTTTCTTTATATTATTATGTAGACATTTTTTAATCGAAAACAAACATTATAACATTCAGAACTTAATGTATGGTTAAGATTACTTGGTCATACACTAAAAACCAATTACATTTATGGAAAGGTTGGAGCTCGTTTATCTACAAGGCATTGTTGGAATTCTTGCAATTTTGGAAAAAATGAAATATTTTGACTTTAATAGTGCCTTGAGAAAAGAGGTTTTAGTTATTTTGAAAACAGATACTTATTTAAGTAGAGAGAGAAACAACTTTTCATTATACGCAATGATAAAACTGTAAGTTAAAAGAAAGTACGTTTAATTTATGTTTGAATGTAAGAATAAAAAATCACTCGACTCTGAAAAAATCAGAAAAACAGCTGTAACGAAAAGATTACAACACCAACTTAACAAAGATTCTTGTGAGGGACATAGGGCACGTGCTGCTTCATAAACTAAGTAGACGTTTGGCGCCTCTCAACGGCTCATTTCTAATATAAGGCCTGGTGGAAAACTTCCCCCATGGGAGCCCCTTTCTCCCCTACATATGAAGCCAAATCTGCAAATAATTTTCCGTGCAGTATTTAACACGGTTATCTTTTTTATTGAATCTCGAGGTGGAGAAAAGGAAGCACTGAACTTGTCTTTCTGAACTTGTGAAGGGTCTTTGTTAATGTGTAATATAACTGCGGGGGCCTGGTTATAGCCCGCTAAGTAAGGAATGAAGTTGCATTACAAAATTACTCCATCTCAGTTGAGGAAAGAATATCTACTTTATTGGAGAGTTTAAATAATGTTAGATTACATCCTTTTAGCGTAGACAAGACAATTTCTAGATCGTAGAGGCCAGCGCGCAAGCATGGTCTGAGAGCGGCAGGTCCTAGTAGGAGCGCGAAGTGAATGAATGTCCGAAGGAAAGTTCACTCGTGAGAGTTCGTCTCCGGGGCGGAGTTGTTCGCCTCCTGCTTCCCATTGGAAGAGTTTCTTCAGTGGGTTCAACCGTCGGTGTCTAGTTGTGGACGACGCCGCCGCACACTCCTCCCCCAGTGTCATCCATGACACGTCACTATATCAGTCTGTACATCGCAAGATGCTTGGGAAGTGTACTCAGCGACCCGATCTTGTTGCTCTCGTTGCTGGCACCGACGATGACTGCTCCTCCGTCTGCAGTGTTGGTCTGGTCGACGTCTTGGCTGGAACTCCAGGCGTCGCTGATTCCGGGATGGTCGGCTTGGCTGGAACTCCCGGCATCATTGATTCCTGGATGGTGTCATCTCTCTGCGCCAGGAATGCCGGCTTGACGCGGTCAAGGGACACCGTGCGGTTGTCTTTCTTCACCTCAATTTCTAAGGTTTTCTCTGTCCTTTTCAGGATCTTGTAGGGGCCTTCGTACACCGACTGCAGTGGTCCCTTCACGGCGTCTATCCTCAGGAAGATGTGAGTGCAGTCCTTCAAGCTGGGGTGTACGAAGGTGGATTTTCTCCCATGTGGTTTGGTCGGGGCAGGCCGGATCTCGTTGAAGTGGTCCTTCAGGTCTTCTACCATCTGTTTGGCGTTGGCTTAGCGGGGTGAGGCTTCGAAAAATTCCTCAGGGAGCCGGAGGGTCCTGCCATAGACGAGCTCTGATGTTGAAGCTTGCAGGTCTTCCCTCAAAGCTGTCCTGAATCCAAGGAGGATAGTCGGCAGTGCTGAAGTCCATCTTGGGGTGTTATACGCCTTGATGGCTGCCTTCAGTGGTCTGTGCATCTGCTCCACCATCCCGTTGGCTTGGGGATGATATGGTGACGACCGGATCCTCTGTATTCCCAGCAGACGTGCTAGGCTCTGGAACAGATTGCTCTCGAATTGTCTCCCTTGGTCGGTTGTGACCCGGGACGGCACGCCAAAACGGGAAATCCAAGTCCTGTAAAATGCAATCGCAGTAGTTTCCGCTGTGATGTCCTCAATGGGCACAGCTTCTGGCCAGCGGGTGAACCTGTCCACCATGGTTAGACAGTATGACTTGCCCTCAGATGTTGGCAATGGGCCTACGAGATCCAGGTGGACATGATCAAATCTATCCGCCTGGCCAGGGAACTTGCCCAATGGGGTTCGAGTGTGTTTGGACACCTTATTTTTTTGGCAATCAATGCACGATCGTGCCCAATTAGTGCAATCTTTGTTAATTGATGGCCACACAAATCTCGAACGTACTAATTTTGAAGTTGTTTTAATCCCTGGGTGAGAAAGTTTATGCAAAGATTCAAAAACTAATTTTCGAAATTTTTCTGGAATATAAGGTCTGACATTTCCAGTTGAAATATCGCACACCAGTGGAACTTCGGTTCCTGGTAAATTTACTCTTTTAAGTTCTAGTCCCTGTTTTGGTTCATTTACTAATATTTGCAACTCTCTATCCGTTTCCTGAACGTGCAATTTCGTTATTGTCAATCGGTGAAGGCATTGCAATAGCGGAAATTCGAGACAGTGCGTCAGCTACAATATTGTCCTTGCCACTTATGTGCAAAATTGAAGTAGTAAACTGGGAAATGAAGTCAAGTTGACGACATTGCCTTGGCGAAGCCTTTTCTGGCTTTTGCCTAAACGCGTAGGTAAGGGGTTTGTGGTCTGTCCACAAATCGAATTCCCTTGCTTCCAACAAATACCTGAAATGTTTAATTGTGGCATATATTGCCAATAACTCGCGATCGTACGCACTGTATCGACATTCTGCGGGGGAAAGTTTTCGTGAGAAAAATGACAAAGGCTGAAGTCCCTCGTCTACAATTTGAAAAAGTGCTCCGCCAATGGCGTAATCAGAGGCATCTGTCTGTACGACTAATTTTGCATCCCCTTTGGGGTGGGCCAGAAGTGTGACTTTTGCCATAAGTTTTTTGCAATTTTCGAATTCTTCTTCAGCGGACGTTGTCCACACGATGGGAATTTTGTCATTTTTCTTTGCCCCTTTTAGGTAGGCATTTAACTCTGTTTGGGCATCTGCTGCTCCCGGCAAAAACCTTCTGAAAAAGTTTAGTAATCCTAAAAACCTCCTCAACTCCTTTACTGTTTTTGGTTTGGGGTAATTTAATATAGGTTCTACTTTCTCCGGTAATAGCACTGTGCCATCTTTTGTTATCCAATGCCCCAAAAAGGAAATTTCTTGTACCCCAAAAACACATTTAGATGCATTTACAGTGAGTCCATATTGGCTGAGCTTTTCGCAAACCAATTTTATGTGCAACTTATGTTCAGCTTCATTATTACTGTAAATTAATATATCGTCCAAATAAACAAAACAAAAGTTTAAGTCTCCCAAAACCTCGTTCATAAACCGCTGGAAAGTTTGAGCAGCTCACATAAACCAAAATTCAAGAACGGGAACTCAAACAATCCAAACGGTGTACAAACGGCAGTTTTTTGGATATGATCTGGATGGACTGGAATGTTAAAATAGGCTCTCACTAAATCAATCTTTGAGAAAATGGTCTTGCCATATAACGTATTTGAAAAGTCTTGAATGTGAGGAATGGGATATCTATCAGGCACCGTACAAGAGTTAAGTTTCCTGTAATCCCCCACTGGCCTTATCTCATTAGTTCCTCTTGGAACAACATTCAAAGGTGACGCCCATGGCGATTTTGATGGCCTACAAATGCCCTGTTTCATCATGAATTGAAATTCCTTTTTTATAGCATCGTACAACTTAGGATTTAATCTACGAGGGCTACAGTGTATTGGGGCGCCTTTTGTTTCTATATAGTGCACCGTTGCATGTTTTACCTGTTTGGGACCTTGTGACAGCTCCAGAATATCAGGGAATTCCGATAAAATTTTGTGATATTCTGAAGTTGTCGAAACCAATTTCACAGACGCAACATCATTTTGTGATCTAATGCCAAATCGGCTAAGTTTTGTAGTTGAATCAATTAATTTTTTGTTCTGGAGATTAACCAGGAGACCGAAATGTTTTAAAAAATCAGCACCTATTATAGGTGTTGGAACAGAAGCGATGGGAAACTTCCATTGAAAGTCTCGTCTTAATCCGAGATTTAGCTGCAACGTTTTTGTTCCATATGTATATATTTTTGTTTCATTGGCAGCAAACAATTGTAATGCGTCTGGTTTAAGTTTAGTCGTGTTTTTTGGTGCTGGAATACAGCTTATATCACTCCCAGAATCAATGAGAAATTTTAGATTTGTTAGTCTATCTACAATGTGAAGGCGACAATTGGTTGTGGCTACTGCGCTCGTCGCGACCTGGCCCTCAGCAGCCGGTGTTAGTTTTCCGAGGCTGTATTGTTTCGTCTAGAACCTTCGTAATTACAAAGCGAGTCGCACCTGTAAGCCCTATCGCCAAATTTGTGGTGGAAATAGCACATTCCATCGTAGTTTTTTCGATTTCTACCGCTACTTCGAAAGTGACGTCTAGGCGACCGGTGAAACGGGCGGCCTCGATTTCCTCTCTCCTGTGGCCCAGCCATAGCCAACCGTGCTTGGTGAGCTCCTCACCCTCGTATATTGTTTTGTTGCAATGCACCTCCTCGTATCGGTCGCTTTTAGGCAATATTGTCTGGCTCATAGCCAAAACAGCATGTCCTGAGCTTTCGCCTCGCAAATTTTATCGGCCATGTCAGCAAGTTTATCAACTTTTTTAGAGCTGACCGACAAAATGGATTGTACGTCCGTAGGCAATCTCTGCATCCAAAGGGTTTTTAGAAAATTATCGTCGTGAAAGGTTTTTCCTGCCAAATCCCTCATTTTTCGTAACAAATGGGACGGTTTGTCGTCCCCTAGTTGCAAATCTGAAATCAACTGCCGTATTTTTTGGGATTCTGATTGTGAGTACTCTTGTACTAAACGGGTTTTCAAAATCTCGTATTTATTTTTTTCTGGCGGGGATATCAAAATGTCGCTTACCGCAGCTAACGTATCCGGGTCTATCGCCGCAACAACATGGTTATACTTAGTTAAATCGCAGGTTATTCCCGCAAGTTGGAAATTACACTCGACTTGAATAAACCAAATATTTATTCGATTTTTCCACAATGGTGGAAGTTTTGCAGAAACCCGAGAAATTTGCGGGTTTTGGAACGTTTGTTCCAATGTTGAAACTTCGTCGGTCGTTTTATTTAATTCAGTATGAATACCTGGACCCTTTTCTTCGTTTCCGTTCGACATTTTGTCCAGATACAAATTTCCAACTGTCTACAAATGTAACAAGTTTTGGAAATCAGTACGCCTAACCACGTTCTTACGACTAGTACATTTCTTTAAAGCAATGTAGGAACATTAGAAATATTTTTTTAAAATATCGCGAACACACAAACCCCATTACTGACAATATTCCCCAACCAAAACAGACAAATATAAAATCATGCTCACCGTTTTCCGGTCCACCACGTTTCTTGTCACGAAGTGCGGGGGCCTGGTTATAGCCCGCTAAGTAAGGAATGAAGTTGCATTACAAAATTACTCCATCTCAGTTGAGGAAAGAATATCTACTTTATTGGAGAGTTTAAATAATGTTAGATTACATCCTTTTAGCGTAGACAAGACAATTTCTAGATCGTAGAGGCCAGCGCGCAAGCATGGTCTGAGAGCGGCAGGTCCTAGTAGGAGCGCGAAGTGAATGAATGTCCGAAGGAAAGTTCACTCGTGAGAGTTCGTCTCCGGGGCGGAGTTGTTCGCCTCCTGCTTCCCATTGGAAGAGTTTCTTCAGTGGGTTCAACCATCGGTGTCTAGTTGTGGACGACGCCACCGCAACTAGACATATAACTAAATGACATAATTTTGTCAATATATATATATATATTTTTATAATTTCTTAAATTCAATTTAAGATTTTACCGAAAAAATCTCCATAAGTACTCTTTTTGTTGTTCTTGACTTTATAATTGGCTTCATTTATATGCAAATTTCTGCAGTGGGAGAGCAGCAAAGAGAGAGCACCAAAATGAATTATGATTCCCCTTTTTTACTCAGTGGAAGTGTAATTACGTAAATTTCATTCCTTTGTTTATGTTATTTTCATTCCGTTTAATCCTCAGCTCACATTAATTAATTTTATTTGTAGCGACATTTTTGGTCGGGTTCTTCAGTAATGTCGGGAATTTATAGAAAAATTTATTGTTCGATGTTTTATGTATAAGTTAAAGCTTGATTTGGCGAAACCAAATGTGCCCTAACTGATAATTTTATTGTGTTTTAAATTGAAATACTAATTCAGTTTTAACTATTCAACTTAGGTAATTAGATGAGTCTTAGATGCAATAACAAATTGGAACAAAACGAAATTTAAACAAACTGATGAAATCCACACAATAAATAAAGACGAAAATATATGTATTAAGGAAAAACATTTGAAAAAGTTGAGGGTTTTATGTATCTTGGAGCCAACATATCAACTGAAGGAGGGAAAGATAAAGATGTTGCCTCAAGAATAAAAAAAGTACAATACACTTTTAAAATGCTACATAAAATCTGCAGTCAGGCAGACTTAACTTAAAACTTAAGATTCAGATGTTTAATACTACGGTAAGAGCAGCCATACTCTACGGTAGTGAAACCTGAGAGCTCACCGGACAAAAAGAAAACAAAATCGATAGTTTTCAAACAAAATGCCTCAGAAAAATATTTAAAATATACTGGCCAAACAAAATAACAAACTCTGAAATATACAAGAAATCCAAAAGTAAGCCACAATAATAAGGAAAAGGTCGTTGGGTAAGACATATACTACTAATGCCCCCAACTAGCATTGCCCTCACTTGTGCACCCAAATTAACCTGAAGATGGCGATAAATGAAAGAAACACTTTGGGATGACCAAGTTGGGGGATAGCAAGGGATGCAGCCCGGAGGAGATGGAACGCTGAGCTTGTGGCCTCATGCGCGAGCGTTAAGAGGCTTAATTAGTAGTAGTAAATAATATAATAGTTTATTGACTCTTAAATTGCATAGGGTCCAAAAGTACAGAGTTTTATTAGATTCAAAGTAAAAAAAGCACTCAAGAACTATATGCTCATTAAACAAACTCAAAACAATAATTCATAACTAACTTTTGAATTATTTCTTTCTAACTAATAACTAACTTTTCGATGTAATAGTAAGAATATATTCTGGCTGTGATAAAATTATAATTCTGCTTTTACGGTGGTTTGAAATCATTACCAAGTTCAGCCATCTTCATTTAATATTTTTTTCTCTCGCCTAACTGTCAACTGCAGACACCAACGCATCAATCTTGCCGCCAAAGTTTGATCAAGCATTAATAGCAAAGTAAAAGATAAGTAAAGAAAAACAGCAGAAAATTTCGTTTTTATACTGATGAAGCTCCACCAAGTTTAAATGCTACGGAAAATAGGTAACTTAGATTGACTAACTGTAAATGGGTTCAGATTTTATAATTTAAAGCAGTTGAATAATTTTTCCAACATATTTTCTTTTATTATTTTCTACAGGGTGTGCATGTGTTAATATATAGAATGATTTTTTGGTTATATTTATGTAACTTCTTGTAATATAGCTTACATATTTTCTTTAGAGGAGTTGCAAAAGTTTTAAATGTTGAAACTGAAAAAAGATTCACCCGGAGGACATGTCCCTCAACACGAGAAAAGTTGATGAGATGAAACAATCCTCTGTTGATGATAGGGTATTTAAGTATGGGTTTTCGAATTTTTAAAACTAAATTAAATGTTCGTGAAGGTTAATAGGTTAATTTGTTATATAAATTGTAAACCAAAATATCAAATATTTTATTTAAATACGATGAAAAATTATGATATTATCCAGAAAAATAACATTTCATTGAATCATTTTACAGTAGATAATGCATATTAAATTAGATTATCAGTTCGAACAATGTAAGAAAGCCAAATGATTATTTTTTTTGTGAAAAAAAGGAACCTATTCAATTTCGAAAAATAATTGTTTAGATCAAGATATTACATGTAACTAAATTGTATGAAAAATTATTTGAGGGGGGGGGGGGGCAAGGAAGACCTATTCTGAAAGGAATGTATTTCATCTAATCTTTTTTGTTTCCTTGTTTCCAAATGCATGTACCTGAAAGATGGATGGATTTTTCGAGCGGGGAAATATGTGAAGCGAGAATACGATATTACTTCATTTTCGGAGATTGAAAGAAATCTTATTACAATCAGCAATACGCCTTCGCAGAAGAAATTGCGTATGTGAGATAGATTTGTGTTTTTATTGAATTTCCTAATATAAGCAATTCTGTAAAGTTGAATAAATCAACCAGTGCATTACGAATCTGCGTACATTTCACAATGAAAATTAAATTTATTTATCAGAGTTATGAAGGTGAGTTAAAAGATACACTGTTTTATTTGACGTGTTATAAAAATTAAAATAAAATTATTATGCTTTTGCTTGTCTGCTGAATTGCAACTTGTGTGTATGAAACTTAGTTAAAATTCCTATTTGTTACTTTTAATTATGAATCTAGATTCCTATACAAAGAGGCCAGATCTACTATAATTTATTTTAAACAAAGGCGCAGCTCAAGTTTTGGGATAATTTGTTCTTAATGATTGATATTTAACAATTATTTATTATAATTAAATTTTTACTTAAAGTGTTGATTATTCAATGTTCGAATTTTTTGAGTTAGAGAAGTTTAGGTACCTTGGATAAGTAAAATTCCTTTGACCCTATCTACCTGCAACAACACCACTGGTAAAAAATGATAAATACGCTGGGGTGTCCAAAAACTGTAAATAATTTTTTAACATTTACAGTAATATACTCTTGATGTATATTACTGTACTATTTTGTGCAATATTGTTATGCTTTTCATTTATTACGGTAGGATGATAAACGATTAAAAATTGCATTATCTCTCCAAACGAAAGTACAACCGAGCAGAATAAGAAATTCCTAAATTAAGCTAGGATTTGTAGAGCAAGGGCAGGTCTGGAAGAGACAAAATAATGTTTGAAAATTCACTTGAAATTATTAGTTTTTATGTCTCAGAAAAGGCAGGAAAAAAATTGATTACCCCTCTCCCTTTTTTCATGCAGTTGGGTCGCATGCAGGGAAGGGGGGGGGGGTCAATTTTCTCTTTAGCTATATTCCCCTTATAGATAATGAAAGAGTTAATAATAGTAAAAGTTCAAAGAACTCAGTAAAGTTGGCTCCGTAAAATATTTACTTCTTGATTCTTGAGTATTAGTCCTAAACTTGAAGATGAAGAACAAAGAAGAATGAATGAATAAAGAAAGGAATGAACGTAAAAAACTACCAAGGAGAAACTACACAGTAGAAAATAATGTATAGCATATTTGTTATCATTTCACATTTGTTTCTTCACTATTTATGGTCATTTAGATCCATTATTCGTTTGCCTTTATTTGGTAATAAATAAAAATTTAAAAGAAAATTCATTTTTACAGTGTATCTGACTAAACGTTTACGGAACTTTTTGTAGTGTATCGCGCATTGTACGCAGAAGCATTAATAAAATATTATCTACCTTTCGAGTGAGTACTACTTAAATATTTGAAATGTTAAGATGCAACAATTTAGTACATTTTTAAATCAATTGACACAAAACAATTGGGATTTAGTTAGCAAATCTTTTGTTTTTCTATAATGATTGCCAATTTGGAGTGTACAAGTTTGAACCGAAATAAACTTGAAAGAAATAAGGGTATTGTGTTGCAGCCATTCTATCTCATATTTATTATTGCAGTTAAACTAACCTTCTTTTGAACGACATATATGACAAAGGTCAATATATGCTCGTAAAACAATTTGAGATAAACAATTTTAAAATATTATTCTATCAAATTCATCTCTTTTCGAACAATTTCACAAATCATCTATTACTTTCATACTAAGAAATTTCAAGAAAACCATCCATCACTAAATCATCATTTGATTCGATTAAATCACAGAATGGTTTGACACTTATTGGAGAAATTTCCAAATCCCTTGATTGCTTGAACAGCTGCGATGATTCTCGTGTTTAATTTCTGAATTGGTTAAGCTAAATAATTAGATTTTGTGCCGACTGTTTTACTACTTCGAAAATGATGTCTCTTAAAGATACTTACTTTAAATTCCAATTTAAAAATCAATACTTTCAAAGAGAAAGAGCTTGCATCTTGTGGCTAAAATAAATTAACAACTCAGTTTTGGTAATGAAAACTGGAATTTACTCTATATTTGTCTTTCATTTTACGCTTTATCTGTAAACTATCTAGTTAGAGACATGCCTCTATAGTTCGTAATTGAACTATCCATAAACTTTTAATTAAGTAAATTGCTGCACATATAATTTTCATATTGTATGAATAGATTTTTGTATTAATCGACAGCGCTTTTCCTCAATACAAAAAATGTGGGTGTATGTTGACTCTTGCTGGATTTTCATGTGTGCCAAGGGTATTTAAGATTTTAATTACTTATGTCAATTATAACTTCGGAATATGGCAACTGTGACATTGTTAGAAATCTAGATGTTTACGAAAAGTTACACTTCTGTTCCACGATAAAGTTATCTTAAATGGTAATTACCATTTAAGATAACTTTATAATTATGCTGTTTATAACAAGCTGTTTATTTAAGAAATCTTCTGATGTACCCAACTATTATGTAAATATGCATTCATGTAAATAGTTTTTTATTGCGAAAAAATGACATCGTTTTATAAATAAAAAAAATATTCAACTTACAGTCACAGAGTAACGTTAACATCTTCATGGTTGACTAGAGAGCTTAAATAAAAGAACGAACTAGTATAAGTATACAAGAGTGCCGCCAAAGTCGAGAGACTGGCAACTGGTTCTTCAAGCTTCTTCCCGGGTTTCGCCAAACAGTAATCTTTATCGCTGAATGGTGCCCTAGCTGCTAAACTGGAAATGGAGCTCATATTTGGCATAGCCCTACTTTCTGGAGAAAAATCTTTTGCAAGTTTGTTTTGAAATACAAAAGAAGTTGAAATCGTAATTCCACAGACCATAACTAAGTGACATTCAGAACGCCAGCATTTGACAACAACTATCGCCAATGCAGGCATAAAAAAGGTGAAAAGGCTCTGACTTTGTCCTATTTCAATAGATAGGATATTTTTTAGGTAATATATAATATTTCAAATAAAAACTAACGTTATTTTTTTTAAGTTTAAAAGATTTTTTAAATATTTTTGAGAATGAACCACATCTCTCTCTCAGGGGGAGAGATTTGTATGAAGAATCCTTCCTCCTTTTTGGTCCTTTCTCTTCTCCTTTGTCCTTAGATAAAAGGCTAGATTCCTTGCATTAATCTGGACAAATTAATGCATAATACCTTCTCTTACAAATCACACATCTTATGTTATTATGACATGTTATGACCATGTGCTCAGACTTGAGGCAAACCAGACAGCTTCTTTTCTTATTACTTGTGATTTCCTTTCTTCATAACCCAGGTCTGCTATTTTTTGGCCGTCATGGCTTTGATGGAGGGAAAATATTATTATGACACGAATAATATTCTTTGCGTATGTATTATTTTCTTCGTAATTAGAATTTTATATCTTCGTAATATAAACTATTTACTTGAATGCACATTTTCATAACTGATGGGTTAAAGCAGAAGATTACTTAAATTTATAGCTTGTTTCCTTAAATTTAAAGTTATCTTAAATTTTAGGTAACAATTTTGTGGAACAGAATCGTAACTTTCGTAAACATCGAGAATTCTAACATTCTACTGTTGCCAGGTTCCCGAGTCGCAATCTACATTCGTAATTAAAATCTAAATAATCGTTTGCACGTATGGAATTCCAGCAAGAGTTCACATATTCCCACAAATTTTTTATTGAGGTAAAATGCTCTCGAATAATACAAAAATATATTAATACAATATAAAAATTATATGTAACACTTCACAAAAAAATTTAAAAGTAACAATTACTATATTAAAATTTAGTTGAGGCATATGTGGACCATATTACGTGGCAATCATAACATACAAGTTTTTATGCTGACAAGCTGGGAACATTTGACAAAGTATACAAAAGCGCCTAAATTCTGACTTGCATAACTGAGAAATGCTTGTAAGAGTTGGCCAATGCATGTAAAAATTTAAATTTTACTATAATTTATTAGGTTTTTACTTGCTAGTGATTATAGTGTCCTTTGGTATACCAAAGGACACTATAATCATATGCTATATATAGCACGATACATGCTATATATAGCACGAAAGATGCAAGTTGTCACATTCACTTATGTTGCTTTTCATTACTTACAATAAGACCATTGTTGACAACTTTGGTAAAATAGCATGTTCTATTCTCAATTATTGTTTTTTAAGAAAAATTTGGAAGCTCTATTCATAAATTTCTGAATAAGAATGGAATTTGTCTTTTAATTTTATTAATATCGTATTTTTAAAATAGGGTAAAGTTTTTGCTGAAAGCTGCTTTTTAAGAAAAATTAAAAACTAATTTTTTCCATACTTCGTAAATATAAAGCTTCCAAAGCGACAGAAGTCAAATGTTTCGGTGTATAGAACTATGAACTATGTAACAGCGCAAAAGAAAGCTATAACGAGATTTTAAAAAAGGATTAGGAAAGGAAAAGGATTTTAAATAAGGATCGTTTTTTTTGTAAATTGACTTTTTTCTGTTGATTTATCTTTAATTTACCAATTAAACATTAACTTATTACTTTTTATTTTTCACTTTGAGTTTCTGTGATTTAAGTATTAATTTAAACAAAAAAATGAAAGTTATTAATTTTATTTATGTAGAAGAAAACTCGTAATGCGTTGAAATTGATTTTTTCAAACCAAGAGAATCGCTAAAATTTGAAGTTTTTAAACTTGAAGTTTCGTAACAGCAAAGAAAAATATTTACTCTAATTCCTAAAAAGTTTAAATTGTATTTTTAAGAGTGTTGCTGATTCGTATATTTAAGCCTGACTTATTTCGCAGCAAAGTATACTGCCAAACACTACCCCCTCCATCAAAGAATTGCATAAAATTAAATGAATTTACAATAAACATGGAAACTTTAAAATTTTTCCGCAATGTAGTTTAATATCTAATTTATGCTAATATCTCTATTTGTTCTGATTTAAGTATGCAAGTCAATGTGTAAATTATGCGTCATCCACTACTGATTAATAAAACAAAATCTGCCAAATACTTAGAGCGCAAACCCCATTAATTTTCATACTAAAATGAATAAGAACTACGATTAAAATTTTTGAACCTCGAAATGCCTGCGAACCAATATTAGAGATTAACGATAAAAAGGCTTTATACAATAAAAACTAAATCTTCAATCTTATATTTTTAACACTTTATTTTAAAGTGATGCACATTTCATTTAAGTTGAAAGAATCTTAAATTAATAAAATTATTCATTTAGAATTTCCCTGCGTATTTAATTACTTGACACAAATTGTAAGGAAATGTCAATCCAACAAAAACACAATTTTGAAAACTTAAATTTTACTATGTATAGTTAATCCTTTTTCATCAAAACTGTTTTTTCGATACATTAATAATCTTGTTTTAAAATCCGAAGCAGGGATTAGAGATTTATGTAAAAAACAAACTGATCTCATGTAAAAAAAAATATTTTTCAAGGATTAAAAACTATTTTAGATCTTGCTTTAAAACGTCTAGAATGTTCAGAAATGTTTTTTAGTATTTAATACAAGAAGCATTATAGCATTTTGTAAGTTTTTGTGTTTTAATGTTCGAAAAATTTATAATATATTGAAAGACTGCCAGAAATTTCTTATGAAAGAGATTTGTCCCTGAAGTAAATTTTTTAGCATATAATTATGCAATCTCGTTTTTCTAATGATATACAGACACAAATATCCTTTAATAAATACGCATTGTTTACAATGCAAATACCTTTATATAAATGTATTGAGATCATATATATGTTAAAATTATTCTTATTATCCCTCGTTATTTTGCTTTTTTTATACTTATTTTCGGGATTTAATTTTTTTGATGGGGATAAGTATGGGCACCAACCTCAAACAGCGCAATTTTTTTCATGGGAGCGAAACTTAAATTAGCAGCATAGGTAGCAAGTGTATTTGAGAGATCGATCAACAGAAAGGCACGAACGTTGAAAGATAAATATGTCGCGAACTATAATAAGTTATCTATTTACTCTCTCCATGTTCTTGGTAGCAAAACATAACCTTAATACTTTTTACTCCCGTATCGTTTAACAGTTTACTGTAAATTTGCTCAAAGGATCCATGACTTATGACTTTTGGAGGGGGGGGGGGGCTCTGTGTGAGCCAAGCACTGCGACCAAGGGTCTATTGTACCATCCCTAAGAAATAAATCCCTCATTCTTATAAGAAAAGACCCGTTGCCGAAGCAAAATTCAACAAGGATCTGATAGGTATATCCTGTAATTCCTAGGGTTCAATCAAGTGATGCCCTAGATGCTCAAATCTGTGAGCTGCAAAATTTTCGCATTCACAGAGAATGTGGGTGACCGATTCGTCTTTGTCCCTACAGCCCCTGCAAGTGGGATCATCGAGGACCCTCATAATGGCGCATTTTAAGGGTGCAATGGCCAGTAAGTAGACCTACGGCCCTGGGTATACCATTACGGCTAAACCCGAGAAGCTCTTTATGACCAGAGCTGGGGCAACCTGAGTTAAGTTCCCTAGCTTGTCTTTGATTAGTTAATCTACGCCAATCGATGTACTGTTGATCTCTGAATATGGATAAAACAGTACCTCTGATAATGTCACTGGAAATGCCAAGGGCTGGCTCTGGACCAACAAATGAGGTACTAGAACCCGACCTGGCCAGTTCATCAGCCATTTCATTGCCTGGAATCCCTGAATGACCTGGTACCCAGGACAGTGTAACCTGGTTAGCGGTTACGAGGCTGCAGAGTAGAGTGTAGCATTCCCAAACCAAAGGTGAGGTGAATTTGGGCTTTAATAGAGCTAAAAGAGCTGCTTGGCTGTCAGAGCAAATAGAAATGGATCTGTTGTGATGGCCCCTATGCAGACAAATGTGGCAGCACATAAGTATCACAAAGACTCCAGCCTGAAAGACTGTTGAGTATATACCAAGAGGGCATGACATTTTTGTCCCATCTGATAAACAGAAAACACCTGCGCCTGTGGAACTGCTCATCTTGAAACCATCTGTGTACCAGAAAACACAGTTACTGGCACCGAAAGGATTATTGTTCCATTCATTCCGTGAGGGAAAGAGGGAAGGGAAGGGTTTGTGAAAACCGTTTCTCCCGAGCATGCAGTCGCTGGGCATATTAAGAAGGTGATACTCAGAGACATAGGTACTGAAGGAACCCCAGTAAAGGTGATTGGAGTAATCTTTCCATTGACCCAAAATTCGTAGTCTTTTTGCGCAAATAATGGTCTTAGCTTCAATACGCATGTGCAGTGGATGCAACACTAGGAGGAGCTCCAGAGAGGCAGAAGGAGTAGTTCTAATGCAGCCAGAAATAGCCACAATGACCATCCTTTGGATTTTTGCAGGAGTTTGCTTACAAGTAGACAGCTTGGTCCTAGACCACCATACTACGGAATCATAGGTGAGTATAGGGCAAATAATCATTGAATAAATCCAATGGAGAACTTTGGGTCTGAGACCCCAGGTACGTCCAATAGCGTTCAAGTACGTCCAATAGCGTTTCTGCAGCTCAAAAATATTCTTTTGGCTTTGCAGATGCTATAATCGGAATGCTTAGACCAATTGAGTTTTTTTGTCAAAGTAGACACCCAATAACTTCCCCTCGGCAGAGTAAGTGAGCGTCTGGCCGAAAAACTTGATGTTAGTATTAAGCTTAGTTGTCTTACGAGTGAGAAGGCAACCATGGTGGTTTTTTTAGGGTTAGCAGAAAGACCCTCTCTGTTGCACCATTGTTCAATGTCGCGAAGGGCTTTATTCATTATCTCACAGATAGTGTTAAAGAATTCGCCCTTAGCAACAATAACCACATCATCAGCGTAACCGATACAGGAGACGCCATAGTTGGCAAAGATATTCCAAGAAGAGAATCCACGACCAGACACCAAAGAATGGGAGAAAGGAGACCGCCCTGAGGACATTCTGCAACAGCATGCGTTGTCAGACTGTCACCCAAAAGCGAAGAGCTAACAAGCCTGGAAGACAAAAGGTTATTGATCCAATTGACAATGACCCTGTTGACACCTGTATGTTCAAGGGCACGAACTATGGATTTGATAGGAACTTTATCAAAAGCTCCTTCAATATCAAGGAAGACAGCGAGTGCGATCTCTTTAGCCTTAACATTCTTTTCCAAAATGAAGGAAAGGTTATACATAGCCGTATCAGTAGATTTTCTTGGCTGATAAGCAAGTTGTGAGGCTGACAGGGGGAAATCTGTCAGAGCGTTCTCTCTGATATGAATATCAATGAGCTTTTCCTAGGTTTTAAGAAGGAAAGATGTGAGGCTGATAGGCCTGAAAGATTTGGCCTCATAGTAATTCTCCTTCCCAATTTTCGGGATGAAACCAATTCCTTCCCAATTTTCGGGAAACACTTCATCCACGCCAGGGGATTTAAAGAGTTTAAGTGTGTTAAATGCCTACACAATTTTGTCAGGAGTAACAACCTGTTTTGCCGTAACCCAGTGGCTCCTGCTACCCGTAGGAGTAGGAGAATGGAGGGTTGCGATGGTATCAGCCTCCCTAGATCCGGGGAGGTGAACTCTGAACATTTCATTCAGAATTTCTTTGCCGGAGGAGGCAAACTTACCGTTTGCGAGCTTGACAGTGTTAAGACCGCAGTACTTATCTTTAGACATGATTTTGACAAGCTTTTGATGTAGCAGATATGTCATCTATGCTATCACAGTATGATTGCCAAGAGTTACTTTTGGAAGATCTGATTGCCGTATTGTATTCCGTCAGGGCAGAACGATAGGCAGTCCAATCACCTTTCTTTTTGGCTCTATTAAAGAGCTTTCTGCACTTACCCCGAAGGGAGGTCAGTTCTTTGCTCCAACAAGGGACAACTCTACGCGTAGAATCACTAGTGGTTGCACAATTAGGAGAGAAATAGTTGAGGATAGTTTGCTGCTGGTTGACAATAGCCACCTCAACATCGGCATGAAAACACAGCTTACCTGGTTGGCCAGAGGTTGCTTCTACCAGGGTGTTACTGTAGGATTCCCAATTGGCTTTCCTTGGGTTCCTACCCTCAGTCCTACCCCATGAGGGACCGAGAACTGAAAACATAATTAGCCTATGATCGGACAAAGTAATTTCATCCAAAACTTTCCAATTATGGATGTGATCAAAACATTAGCTGTTGCACAGGGTAATATCAATAACTTCCCTGCGGTTAACAGTCACAAAAGTCAGTTCATTGCCTATATTCAAGATAGATAAATTATAATTGAGAATATATTCAATGAGATCCTCACCGCGTTTGTTGCAGTTGCTGCTGCCCCAAAGGATGTGGTGAGCGTTAGCATCAAAGCCCAGAATAATTTCTAGATGCTTTACAGCACAGTGCTCCAAAATGTTAATGATAATATTGGAGTGCGTGTCAGTTTCCTCGTAGGGAAGATAGGCAGAAAGAAGCACTATATCCTCTCTGAGGCCCTGATGAGTGGTGAAGAGTACCTTAACGGTTACACAATCTCCACTGAGGTAATCAACAAGGTTGATTACATTGAGCTTAGAGTTGGTAAGAATACAAGCTCTACAAACCACAATTTCTATCGTAAAATAGATTGTAGCCCTTATCTCCTAGGCCCATAATTGTTCCATTACGAGTCCAAGGTTCCTGTACAAGTGCAATATCGAAAGTATCACTAGCGAGCCTCTTATTGAGAACAGCAGAGACAGAGCGACTATGCTGCAGGTTGATTTGACAAATGTTGTAAGCTTTGTCCATGAGAGAACGAAGTTTAGTAAGAGCTAACTAGTATCTCCTTCAGATTCTTCTATAAGGGCAGAATCGTCAACCTCCGAACAAGGAGAGGAAGTTTGGAACGTGCCCTCTGAGCAGGAATCAATTTCGACCTCACTTAATTTCAAAAGTTCATCGCTTACAGAAATATTGTCTACCTCCTCTATAACAGAAAGTGTACCCACCTGAGAGGTAGGAGGTTGGTCCTTGGGCAGACTCTCGGCTTCCTGAAGAAGAATCGATGTCTGACCCGCGGAGGATGGCCCCTTGGGAGAAGGACTCTCAGATTCGTGAAGAGGAATCGATGTCTGTCCCTCGGTGGAAGACCCTTTAGGAGAAGGATTCGGGTTGTGAAGGATCTTGAAAGCCCCTCTGTCCAGCACAGTATAAGCAGAGTAGCCTGCGTTCTTGATCGCTTCAGCGGACTCCAGCCCAACCTCGAAAATCCATCGAACGGAGACTGGTTCCACAAACTTGTTGAAACGATTCATCCGCTTCGGCAAGACCTGTGCCTCTGCAGTGAAGACGTCCTTCGTCTTGAATGCAACCTTGACCGGCTTGGGAAGGTCATTGGCACTTATGACTTTTAGAGTCATGCCCGGGAAGAGGAGTTTGTTGCCTTTGAAAGTCTTTTCGACCCACGTCACAGTCTCAGTGTCGTCACACTGGATGAAAAAGCCCCCGAGTTGATGACTGACCCCTGAATGATTGGCAAATGCTCCCCTTCTTTGATGAGGTCGATTTGGTTCAGAATGTGAACGAACCTGAATCGTGTCAGCCTCATCCTTCCAGATCTTATCTGTGAGGAAAGCATCTTTCACGATGGCGAGCTTTACCCCTTTCACTGCACTGGCAAAAGATTGTGGTCCAGCATCAGTGCTCGGCCTTTTCCGAGTGGCAACTTGGCCTGGGGAGGGTGTCGAATCAGCAGACAGAAGCCTTTTGGTACTTTCACCGCGCGAAGCCTTCGCCGCCGCCTTAGATTTTTGGTGTGCCCTCCGCATATTCCGTTTTTGTGTTTTGCTGAGGACAACCTGGAACCATCCTTCCGTGTGTGGCTCGCTTACGCTTGCAACTCCAGCGAAGGTTTGGTTTCCGGTTTCCTCCTTCTGTGGATCCACTTCCATAGGGGGAGAGGGGTCCTTTAATCCGGTAGCACCTGAGGGAGCACCATATCCAGATTTGGGGTTTTTGGGTTTGATTGCGTTTTTAGACGAAGACACATGTTTTTTATGATCCATGATTGTTATGAGGTGTGGGGTGAAGGAAAATCCTCCCCGACTTTCAAAGGTCCCAAAGAAAGCAGGGCATGCCCCGGTGTCAACACTCAGCAGTGACCTCGGAAGAGCCCCCCACTCTGCCATGCAGGACCCTATCCAGGCACCACCTGGAGCTACAAGACAGGCGAGATTATACACCGGCTGATAGAGCAGCCAGGATATGCTGGTAAGGCTACCCCGTGCTCCTGTATTATCCGGCGGCCTGAGACGCAAAACTCAGCTTTTCTCCTGTATCCTCTCCCGGCAGTCTACACCAAGACCCAGCCACTCGGACCCAGGGCTCATCAGGGATTCAAATACCCCCCCCCCCCCTCCAGTGCCGATTTTTCCCCTAGTTTAGTAAACCGTAACGAGAAGCCGAACTTCTCACTCTTCCAAGGTATACCACGGACTTAGTGGCACCCTCCTCCTTTCCCACCCGGGCTTGGGACCGGCTATGGCTGAGTTAAAAAAGGATCCATTGACCAATAAGTTTTAAATAAGAGATTGGCATTCTTCTACTACTACTATTACACATATATTCCGGCTTGTGTGCTTGATCAGAGACCTTCATTCTTATATATCCCGGCTTTTTTAGCTACAAGTTTTATAATGACTTTAGGATGCATCAGGTATTTTTTTTTACAAAAGGCAACTTATATATAATTTTTTTTTAGATTGGCGTTATTTACTTTTCCAATTTTTTTTTTTTGGGGGGGGGGGGGAAATCAGTAGTTTTTAAAAAATTTATTTTAAAAGATGCTTTTAGAGGTAGGAAGGATTACCAACATGTTTCATGAACAAGACCATAGGATGCAAAGGCAATATGACTACAAATTATAATAAATAATTTCAATGGTTATGGTGTGTTGTATAACCACCGAGAGCAATGCCGGAGGGAAGTTAAAATGGTTCAGCAACAAAATGAACCATTGTACATGGTGAAAGTGAACTGCACTTCGATGGAATTCACTTGGCCGCTGGCATCTTTAACGAAGTTTATAATTATCAAGTGTTTCACCTTAACATAATCTCGGCCCCCCCTTTTCACTTTAATCTTCTTATCCAGTCCGGAAGTGCGAGAGAGTTATCTTCTTCACAGGCATTCAGTTTTTTCAAAGATCGATTTTTTAGGTACTTGTAGCCCTCAATGTCATCTTTCGCTATCAGCTCAACGACAGTTTCGGGAATCAGTTCAAACATTTTCCTGGTGATGTCTCCTGTTTGCACCTTTATGGGCAGTAGGCAAATTGTCTCATTTGGTAGCTGCTGCATGTAATGACACAACTCTTCCAATTTATTACTCCTCGATTCGACTTTTAAGTTTATTTTCTTTTCCGACAAAATTTGAAAGTCTTTATTGGTGACAATCCCCAGTTGTTTTCTTGACAACAGTTCCACAAATATTTGGTCATTCTTCTGTCGCATGTTAATAGTCAGCTCATCATAAGAAAACAGGTCCTGCCAAATGTTTGTTGCATGCAGGCACGACAAGTACTTTTCCGCTTCCTATGTTGTCAATCCTATGAAAGGTGCATGCTGCATAACAGGGGGAAGCTGAAGTAAGTCGCCAAACAAAAGTATGTTAATTCTACTGAACCACCCGTCATCTTCCAAAAGAGTGTTGAAAATTTCTGATTGTCTGAAGTGTATGTACATCAAGCTATTGTTGGACACCATAGAGATCTCATCTCTGATCAGGAGCACTACATCTTTCAGATCTTCAGATCTCAAAATCTGCAAACCATCATCGTTGAGGCTCTTGTATCCCTGATCGCCTCCAAACTCAAACATACATCCAAACTCAAACTTGTAGGTCTCCAATTAGTTTTTTTGTCTCCTTGACGACATCATATAGCACTTGACGAAATCGGATAGGCAATTGTTCTCTAGCTCTTTGGGCCGTGCAGGATATTGTTCGTCCATGAGCGATGATTCGAATAATGCGGTAAAAGTTTTCTTCCAACTCCTGGACTTTCTTGTAAGATTTCACCTTTCTCTGTCTGCTCTTGTAAACGTTGACGCACATTTTGGCGGCGTTCTTTTCCTTTCCATACAGAGGAATTCATCGGCTGTTTAGACTTCTCATCGCTGTGTTCCACAAACGGGCCTGTAGAGATTTGTTGAAATTTATTTCTTGAAAGAAATTGACGTGCGAAATTTTCTCGGCCTGTACCAATACGATGACGAATTGTGCAGCCTTGCAAAAATTCGACCACAACGACATTTCTGTTTCCTCATTGTGTTTTTCAACACATTTAAATACTCTTTCGCACTTCTTACATGTAGTATTCATTTTTTGAAATATTCCAGATGCCAGTTGGCGGATGTTGGACAAGTTTAATAAATAAAATAAATACTGCACGGTCAACCTAAATCGACTGACAAAAGACATCACTCGGAGCTTGGTGTATTCAAACACAATCAACTTTGACGACCTCTCTTGGTTCATCCCGTTATAGCCCGTGGGAAACAAATCTGGAAAGCACTTTGTTTCCAGCTCCAGATCCCTGTTATCTATGCATTCGGCATCTACTTTCAAGATTTGATACAGTTCAACTGCAGATTTATTGATCGTGTATTTATTTATGGTATTTATAGTCAGATGCTGATAGTAGATATCTTCCAAGTCTTTTTGTGTAATCATAGCACTGAGCTAAGTTCAGCATTCATATCCTCAGGGCGGTTTTGTTTCTCTAATGTAATAACAGATTCTTTGAATTCATCCATGTGAACATTGCATTCTCCAGAATTTTCTTCTTGTTCTGCTATTTCCAAAAAAATTCGCATCAAACTGTGCCTCCGTGTCACGCAGCTGGTCAAGCGATTTATGGTCGGAAACAGGCAACACTATCTTCACATAAAGGGTTGTTCTGCTTCAACCAGTTGAGGGCTTTATAAACGCTTGATAAATTTACTAAACTATGCCACAACTTCTTCTGGTTGGTAGGAATGCTACGCACAATTTACGTACAAGTCTTGATAAGTAATGATTGCTTGTTAGGTAATCTTGCAAGGGTCCAGTGGTAATGGGAGGCAAATGTTGGAAGGCGTATCCGTAATTTTCCTCTTCAGTGACAGCAAACCTTTATGGTATTCAGCGGATATTTCATCTTCATTCAAATACTTAACACCATGTACAACAAAGCTATTGCCGTTTTTCTTGTATTCTTCTGAGAACACCTGGAGGGAGTCAGCCTCCGAGGTGCATATGGCTTTCTGAATTTCATTTATGTGCTTGTTCGCTCGTGTAATATCATACAGCAATTTTAGTGAACTTCTAATGAAAGAATAACGGGGTGCTTAGTGTCTTAAAAATAACATATTAGTAGCTTCTTCATTCGCGTTGTGGCAAGGTAATGGGTGCCCCATTCTGGAATCATGCATGGTTATCGAGTTGCATGCCTGCATGCAGTTAATGAATTTTAGAGATTGAAACAGTGTGCTTGAACTCTGCATTATACTGGGTATCTTACATAATAAGGGCTCACCAATATTGCATATATTTGGATTACATTTCCACTTTTTTGACGCCCTTGGTGGCCGAATGAACGATCTGTGAAATACTTATAAGTTGGCTCCACGTAAAGTGAGCTACATGTGTGCAAAGGCTTCCCAGTCAAAGATTTATACTTTTCGTCCACATTAATGCACAATTCTGATTTTATGAGTGCACACAATCTCAAATTTACCTCTAACTGAATGTAATTTGGACCGTAACGTTTTGACATGCTGTTTACGAGCTGCTACTGCCCACTTGATAAGTTTATTCGCCGTCAAGATTGCGTCTTCACTCTGAACTTCATTTCGTTCCAGCAAGGTTTCGGCTAAAGGTGCAGTAAAATTTCAGTTTCTATACAATACGACAAGTTCTTTTCAAGCAGACGTTTATTCTTCGATTCTTTAGCGCTATTTGAAATTGGTTGGTAAGGACTCTCCCTTGTTACATCTGTCAACTGAACAATTGGAACATTTTTAACAACTGAATCTTCATTATAGTAACTCTTCCGTTTGTTAATCTCAGGAACAGTTTCTAGATGACGTTTTTTCCCCGATACATTGTTTTCGAAACATTTCGAGCTTACATCGCAGCTTTTATTTTTCGTGTACCGCAACCGTCTCTTATGCCTAGTTTCATACACTTTTGAAGGCATATTTAGTTTCAATTTTTTTTTTATAAAACTAAAAAATATCCAGCTTATTCAAGAAAAAACCAAGTACAATTCTTAGGTTACGGTTATGTGTTATAATACAAACATTTAGTAACAGCTCATGTTACAAAATTAACTTTAATTATAAAATATTACTTTAGCATAATTAAATATTCCTCAATAAATTTTAGACAAAAAATATTATTTCTTACTTTTCATAAAAAATAAGCAAAGATTACTTTAACATAATTAAATATTGCTCCATAAGTTTTAGGCGAAAAAAAATATTCTTACTTTTTATGAAAAAAAAAAAACAAAGAGCAATTTTTTGAATGGTAATGGTAACTGAATATGGCAACCAAATAGGCAAATATGACTGTTTACATTTCTAGATCAATCAAACAATCCATCCACTCATGTTATTCATAAGTTTTCTAAATAAAAACGCCAAAAAGTTTAAATGAAGCATTCCGTTTATTAATTAGACATTTTTTTTTTCAATCTGTCGATTCAGATATTTGATTAATCATATATTTTAGAAGCTGTAATAATCCCCCCAATAGTTAACGGCGTTACTATGCGGCTCTTCGAAGAAAATATAACAAACATTGGCACGTTTTCGGAGGTACGTGGCCGCTAGGATGGCTTGTTTATCGCGCAAACATACCGCCTAAGGTAATATAGACTTTAATTAATTAAAAATAGAACGAATTATTATGGAAACTTCAAACTTACTTACGAATATGAATTGGGGCATTCTTAATCGTTTAGTAAAAACCGCTTCCAGATTCATGGTCTAGTAATGGCTGTATGTCTGAGCAAAAATTAGGTCAAAATGGAACTATAACTGCTCGTTAGATTTCATTTTCGAAATTTTCCATACTTTTTTCTCCGGTGTTCTTTATTCTAGAGTAACCAATTTTTTTTATGTAAAGTAATCCACGACACCTCTCTACGGTATTTTTTTTATTGTTCTACGAAGTATAGTTTGCCTGATAGAAAATAAAATCGATTTTACGTTTAACATAGCCAAATGTTTAGAGTATATATACATAACTGCCGTTCAGCCCTTGGCGTCATTTTGAGAATGGCGGGCGAACAACCGTTTTCCGTCTGATACTTTATTTTGAGTTAACAAAAACCAAGGATTTTCAGAATTAAGCCACAATTGTTTATTTGGAAGCCTTCAAATAATCCAATCCTCACAATCTTTAGATACTTTGCGGGAGTATTTAAATGATTTATATATATACTAGCTGTTATACCCGACGTTGCACGGGTAGAGGTGGAAAAATAATTTAACAGTCAATTTAACTATTTTTTTCTTTCAATTTAGTTACATAAGATCTGAAGATTACCCAGTAATTTTCCATTTAATTACCCAACTTGGATATAGTAATGATTAATATTAAATAGATATAGCTACAAACACACCCATTATACAGCTCTAACACAATGACCTTCGAACAACCGACCAGATTATAAATTATTTATAAAAGAAATTGCCAATTTGGCGAGTTTTACTTAATATTTTGGCGAGTTTGGCGAAAAAATAAATACATAAAACACTAATATGCAGCTCTAGTGCGATGGCCTTTATTAACCATCATAGTTCAGTAATATCTTAACTATACATTCATTGCTTAAATATGCATACTTGCAGTCAACAGAAAAATCAATGAAAAAATCATCAAATAAACCCACAATAAAATCCGGGAATGGAGACTGGCGGAATTACGTCACTTGAAACATGTCAATTATTTTTCAAATAATGAAATTAGTTTCTGAAGGTAATGGCAACAGAATAAAATAAACATTTTCAATTTTAAATGTTTTCGTTAAAAGTTTTATTTAATTTTTTCAGCCGATGGCATCAGGAAAGTAAAAAAAGATCGGATTTGAGCCAAAGTGGTGTAGTTTTTTTAAAAAAATTCGAATAAAAACGTTCGAAAACGATAGAAGAAATGGTCTGATTCGAAAAATTCTTAGCCTATGTTTGTTCCGGAGATGAGATGAATTTTTGTGCCAAATTTCGTGACGATCTGTTGCGTGGTTCTTTAGATCTTGTGTCTTATACAGACAAACGGAAGTTGCCTTTTATGTATATAGATATCTATAAAAAAGAAGTAGCACACTGTTAAAAATTATGCACTTTGTTTCACCAAAAATATGGTTCCTAGTAGCTGCAACGGCTGTATGGTGAAATGTTTCACCTTTTTTCGGTGTTTGGTTGAACCTTTTTTTAGGTTTTTGTTTCCAAATCCAGAAAAATGGTTCAACCAAACACCGAAAAAAGGTGAAACATTTCACCATACAGCCGTTGCAGCTACTAGGAACCAATATCATTGTGAAAGGAACCAATATCATGGTGAAACCAAGCACAAAATTTTTAACAGTGCAATAGCTCTGTTTTGTATCACAAAAGCCGCAACCTGACAACTGAATACATAAAGAAATATGACTTCACCAATCTCTTTTAAAAAAATTCAACATCTTAATCGTTTAAATTGCCTCAGATGGAACTTCATAAGACTTGTGATGGTTTATTGGTGTGTGTCTAATGCATCGGAATCAACTACGCGCATCGCTTTCGGTCGAGACTAAAAACCGTGTTTATGATGGGTTCAACACGAATGGCGCTTTCATTAGTGGGGATTCATTATTCTTCCGTGTTTCGAAGAGGGGAAAATAAACATTTTTGGGTTTGGGAATTTAATGGTAATGAGACGCGAATCAAATGGAGTTGAAGATTGCTATAGAAAGGGAGAATATTCGAACTTATTCATTTTTCCTTGTAATGTTTGCTCGAAGAGGAGAATCGAATGAGGTGCACTAAGAAAACATTTTGTTCGTACTAAATCGCATCTTAATTTATTTAATGTTGTTCTATAATTTATAAACGTTATTTATACAGCTTTAATTTATGGTTTAGATTGAAACATTCAAAGTTTGTACAATTAAACAAAGTCTTGAATGCAATCGTGCCAATGTTTGAAGAAAGTTTTATATTTAATTGCTATAATGTTCAATAATTGATAAACATTAGACATGCAGCATTAATGGGTCGTTTCTTTTAAACGATTAAAAGTTTGTACAAATAAATAAGAGCTTATATGCACTCATAGAAAATGTTTGAAACAAGTTCTAAGTAATTATATGATTTTTAATTAGTTTAATACACTCTCAGAAAATCTTTAAAATGTTTATTTAATATAGTTCAGTCTGTTTCAAAATTAAACGCAGGAAGCTCCATCACAATGAAAGTTTCGTAACTCAAATTATAGCTATCACAAACTAGGGTTATATTTCTTTAAAACAAATTATCTCTCATTTCAATTTTCAGGTCTGCAAACAACGATTATGTTGAATTTTTACTTCAACTCATTAAAGACGATTGGCGAGATAATTGGCCGTGTGTTCTGAAACTTTGAAAAAAAATTACATTATTTTCAGTGTATTGATGCAAGGTAATTAAAAAATGACAAACTTTAAATAGTTGCATTTAAGCATCGGAATTACTTCTCTTATGCAATGTGACTCGATATGGGAATTTTAAATTTAGTTTGTACCTGATTAACACTAATACCTAAGATACATTATTTCATTTTATATTTTAGTCAACGAAAAAAAAATCTGCAAAAAATAACCAAATATTAATGAATTTAAAAAGAAAAATGCTTTGCTTGTATGAATGTAAAAATAAATAAAAGCAAAATAGATAATAGTGTGGCTGCACGACGCAGATCTACACTGTTAAAAATTTGGTGCTAGGTTTCACCATGATATTGGTTGGTTTCACCATGATATTGGTTCCTAGTACCTGCAACGGCGGAATGGTGAAATGTTTCACCTTTTTTTTCGGTGTTTGGTTGAACCATTTTTCTGGATTTGGAAACAAAAACCTGAGAAATGGTTCAACCGAATACCAAAAATATGGTGGAACGTTTCACCATTCAGCCGTTGCAGCTACTAGGAACCAATATCATGGTGAAACCAAGCACAAAATTTTTAACAGTGTAGTGCTTCTTTATCAATAGCCAGCAATAACTGTTCAATATTTGCTTTCGTTCAATAATGAGCATCTGGCATCAGAAATGCAGGATGAAAATAAATTTTTCTCAAGCTTTGATGGGTGAATCAATGTCACTTGGGATCAGAGCAAATGTAGGAATGAAAGGAACATACGTCAACTGAAACAAGTGTGTTTCCTTAGTAACTACAATTGTAATTATAATATTCTTTATTAAATAAGTTGAAAATGTTCGCGTATTCTCTGTCTTTTTAATCCGGTTAGCTAATTATTAGGTATTTAAAAATATTTTTCAAAGTAGAGTTCATAATAAAATATCGTATGACTTCTTTCAAATCTAATAATTCAATAGTGACGAAAATGTGTGCAGCATATTATAAAGGCCTTCTTTAGAAATGGCTATGTGAGTTTCTAACTGTAAAAGATCCATTGTATTCAGTTTTATTTGTAAACCAGATGATATTGTTGAATTTTGAGCGTTTATGAATGTAATACATATAAAGACATCTTTTTAACATTATTTACTCACAGAAGACAATATTTCAGTTATTATTAATGTAATGATTACATGTAAATGTAACGGCTTCAAATGACTTAATGGAGTTTAAAATAGATTGTTTGTTAAGATAATAGATTATTAAAATTATGTCAGTTTGATTGAAAAATTTTAAACTTTTGGAGTGTAAATTTTTATATTGAACTAGCTTTATAACCCCGGCGTTGCACGGGTGTACCCTTAAAAACGGTGATTTGTGTTTAGTACAGCTATGATGTAATGGGGAACTGTTCATTCGCGATTATTGACGATCTTTAAAATTGTACAATTTAATTAATCATTATCTAATCGAGTTTAATTTAACTGTCATATTTGCAAGGAATTTCATCATGTATTTACATCATAAAATTTTCTATTCAGAAATTAAAATAATCGTTGATAATATTTTTTTTTACGTTGAATGTTTTAATCTTATAAGGATGAGTTAGATTGAAAATTGATAAAAATATTTTTACAACGTTTTAAAATAATTCGAATTGAAATCCCAAAGTATATTAATAATAATATATTTGTAACGACATACTTGGGAGAAATATATCAAATCGGAATTCAGTTTCACTTTGTATTTTGTTTAGTGGTTACTGTATCTTCTCCTTGGTTTGGTGAGGAGAAACACACAGAGACCCGTTCATAAATTTTCGCAGGAAGCGATAAAGAAGGAACTTCGTGTTCTGTTAACCTACTACTATTCAAATGCGACAAAAACTGCGAGTTATAGTCTTTTTCTAATCACCATTTGAGATGATTTATTGACAAAAATAATTAAAATTACTTTCTAAGTTTGCTAATCCAAAGTTCTAAAAACCCTTTTATTTTTCCAACGCTTAGGATTATCAAAAGGAAAACTACGTCGTACTACAACGTCATGTTCAGTGAAAAGTGATGGCGAGTCTTTTCTCGTTTAAGATCAGTAATCGCAATTGTAAACACCTATCAGATTGCAAAGACTAACTTTATAGTAATTACAACTCTGCAGCTATAGCACGAAAAAAAGACACAGAAAAACAATGAATGAAACAGCAGTGGCAAACCTCTACTTCCTGATTTTCTTAAATTGAGTCATTTCCTAGCAATAAAACTCAAACCATTAATCGCATTCGCATCAGGCTTTCTACTTTCGTGGATGAATGTATACCAACATATTCAATGTACCAAAGGATACCAGTTTAGCAATGCTAATTATCTAGAATGCGGTTTTAAATAAAACCAAAGTTGTGCAAATTAAATCAAATTCAAAGAATCATTAAATGGGAATTTGCGAATTTTCAGGATTATAAAACAGCTGCTCCTCTAAACCAACGAGCTAAGATAGCTAATACAAGATTTCGTTATTCCAAAAAGGACTAAAAATTTATCAACGGTAGTGAAAGAGACCCAAGAGGATAAACGCTCATTTAAACGAGCCTTAATTTGCGCGAAAATAAAGATATCGGTGATTTTGCGAGCTAAATATTTTGAGAATTTGATCTGAATCGAAATGTGAAAAATTGGTAATATTGAAGAAGGAGCGATATACGTAATGAGATAAAATTTCTAGTGGAAAGGATCTGTGGACCGAGTAGGGCTAAAAACGATTCATGCTTCTTAGCCAAATGAGAAGTTTTCAAAGGTGTAAAACATGTTTCTATGAATATTTTTTAAACTAAATTCTATTATTGTATAATTGCTTTATATTCTAATAATAGTTGCATAGTGTTAAAGGAATAATTGTAAGAGAGAAAGTCGTCATGAAAGAGTTTGAATTTTTTTTTGGATTTATCATCATTATTGGAAACAAAAAGAAAAGAAGTTTGCGCGGCTAAAATTTTCTTGATTACGATGGTCTCACTGAAATGAAGTGAATTTAAAGAAATAAGTTGAGCAATTGTTTCAAGAACTTCATTTTTTAAATCATATAGTATCTACAATGTATCCTTGGTAGTGTGGCTGAGTTGTGTTGCTTTGCCCTCAGGCCCAATCCCGGACCAACCAAAGTTCACTCAGCCTGTTCTGTTTTTCGGTGTTGGGGGATGTTGATAAATAATATCTAAACTATCTTGGGAACTAAACAATGGAGGTTTGATAAGATTAACTAACTGATACATCTCCTGAAAAATACACCCTCTCGTAAGCTGCAATGGATAACGGGCACCGTAGGCTTCAACTGTTGACGCAACACTGAGTTTAGCCCGAGAGTATGAATTTCCACTGCAGCCAACCATCCTCCTTTTCACTCAAAACTATCGAACAGCTCGGGCACGTTTCTCCACTTGGAACACGTTACAGAATCGCTATCATCACCTGCTAGGTTGTTTACAACTAACAGGCGGGCCGCACAACTCGATAAGCGTTCTTCACGAATATCGGTTGTATTTTGTGACTCCCCATACCTAGGTTACAAACTTGATTGTTTTAAAGAACTATTTTCAAGTAAGATTATTTTCAATTTAAAATGTCAAATGTGTTATCAGTCTCTTAAAAGAAATTCCTATAAAGAAATAATTTTTTGAAAAAAAAACACAATATATTGTATAAACATAATATAAGAGTTTGTTTTTAGAAAAGTGTTTTTTTTAATTTCTTAAAAAAATACTAATAGTTTTTTAAAACTGTTTAATTTTTTTTAATTCAATTAAATATTCATGTCTTAAATTGTATTTAAATCTTTTTTCCATTATACAAATATGTAAAATCAAAGCTATTTCGAAACAATAAATATTTGAGAATGTCGTGTACTTAACTGGACATGCACGATTTTGTCTAATCCTCTCCTTTGTTTTGAAATATTTACACATCAGATGCCGGGTGTCGTAATTGTTGCCCAACAGAGGACCAAAAAGGAATTTAGTTTGGCAATTTGTCTAACTTGGTTAACATCTTGTAAATGAGTGATATTTCAGTTTATTATTAAAAATTTATTTAATACCTACACATCATAAATAAAACCGAGCTCATTTAAAATTGACATTATTATCATGCCGAGTCTCATTTCAAATTTTTCGTAAACCTTGGAAATGGGCAAAAACGTATCGTTGTTTTCGCTGCATATATTTTAAAACTAATTTAAATTAAAATCTCATGTCTGCTTAGAAAATCAGAATAAGATTTTATTGTGCAGAAGTGATAAAACGAAAAAATGTACATAAAAACCCTTAATAACATTTTGAAATGAATGGTTATTGATTGAAAGTGCATTCATTTAAGAGGGTCTGACGCTTAGAAGGTTTTAATATAGCATTTAGAGAACTGTCATTGTTATCTTTCCAAAATACGTAATGAGATTTAAAAAAATATTTTGTTCTCCTGCTTCTAATATTTTCTGTGTTTTACTTGAAATAATAATACTAAATCGACGTACGTCATTCTATTTTTGACAACAGCCCAACTTCTGTTTCAGTTATGAACTACTCGGACGTCACACTGCCAATACACGACCCATTATTTACTCTCGGAACTAGAGATATGGGATGCGATCCAGTTACCGGATGGATTGCAACGGGATTCCACTCATCTATTCAAAGAACTGACCTACTCCCCCTGATTGGGCTACTGACAGACCTATTAGGTAATATCATGTGGGCATGTTATGTTAAGAAGGAATAATAAAAACAATTGTTATACACAAGAATTACACCCACATTAAAGACTTATAACAATACAATTATCATACGAAAATAAGTTTTTTGCTGTATTTTATATAAAAAGACACATTATTATAGTACTGAACAATTTAGGAAGGGTAAATTAAATCGCAATAAAAATGAATTTTGAAAAGTAAAAGTTAACATTTATATATTAGTCAAGTAAAGTATTAATATTATTCTCAAATGGTTCATTAAAGTCCTAAAACATTTTTTTTTATTATAGTAAACTATTATCTCTAAAACTAGAAAAAAACTGAAAAATGATTTTTCGCATAGTCTTAAAATTTTCTCTAATCTTATAACTATTCTTCTACTCAAAAGAATTGTTTTGAACACCTGAAAATATTGGTAGCACAAATAGGATTTTATCATCAAAATTTCACGGTTGTAGTGCACATAAAATGAAGATTTCTTACCTAATTTAACTTCCCCAAACTTTTTTGTACGGCTGTTTATGTTGCCTTTTCTTTCGGTTAAATATTTGAAGTACTCCTTGATTTATTCAGTGGAAGTTTATTTCTTTGTTTTACGGGTAAGCGAAAAGGTGAAAGTTAGGTTTTATGTGCTCGGGATCTCTCTCTGTTGACAACAATTTTAAAATTACCTTTCTCAAGAATGCTTAAAAATGTGAACTATCTTAAGATAATTTTTTTTATAATTTCTAAAAATTAGTTTTAAAAGTTTTTAAACAATATTTTCATATTTTTAAAATTTTCGAAGTAAAAATAAAGAATTGTATAAATTATTTTCAATTTACTTATTTGAATTTTAATTTTCTTAGCATTTACGTATTTTCTAATTAATAATTTAAACTAATATTCCATTTGATATAATTTATTATCATTTTCTTAGTACGAGGGATTGCTATCAAAAACTATAACCTATAACTTCCTATCGTTATCATTTTTTAAATAATTAATTTTGTGGGTACATTGGGAGTAACTAAAGGAATTAAAATTAATATTTTAAAAAAGGTAAGTGTGTGGTAAAAACTTTAAAAGTCCATTTAAGTGAAAAATGTATTTATTATGTATACCATAATTAAATGTAAAATGTATACCATATTACAGTGCACATACACACAGAATTGACAACGTCTTTTTATTTTTTGACTTTTTATTTTTCTGTGTCAGAGGACTACAGAAAACTGTGTACAGAGGCGGCGTAATCAAGAGGAGCTCAAGTACGTGTCATCAGCCCAGCCTGTGCTCAACCGAAATTTTTATAGACTTTCGTTCAATCAGATATCTTTCAAACTGTCCACTATAGATACTCCCTGGGGGCGTGGTAGCCCGGTCGGTAGAGGGTTGGACTCGCTATCAGCAAAAATAGGATCGCAAGCGTTTGGCGCGGGTTCGAATCCGGTGGCAGCCACTGCTTTCCTATGGACTTAAATATGTAGTCAAAATTCGACTTAGATATCCGAGTACACTAGAGTAAACGTCCTCGTTTACTCTGTAGAGTCCAAGTCCCGACGGTGTTCCGTTGGGTGCCCGCTCTGGTGTCGACCTCGTTACTTGACCAGGGTTCTAAATTAATAGACGTTATTGGCTAGTAAAAGGAGTCTAGAAATAGACAGATCAAATTAACAAATTGCTTATTTTATTTATATATGATGTGTGGCCCGGGTGGTCTACTGGTTAAGATAGCTGTCTACGCTAACAGTCTGCGCATTGTACCGGGTGCGGGTTCGATTCCCGCCTTCGCGCTGGGGGTAATTTCTCTCTCTCTCAGTAAAAAAATTCTGTCTGTGTCTGTCTTACTTTACAAAGGTTTATAAGCGGGTCTCTGATCAAGCACACAAGCCGGAAACACATGTACCAACCAACCAACTTATATTATGTTTAGTTCAGTTCAGCTCAGTTCAATTTAAGTTCATGTTTTATTAAACGTAATGTTTTATTAATTTAATTGGAATCTCAGATTATTGAGTGGTCTATCCATGCACTCACCATCGCAATAGTTAGCGATAATAGCTTAACAATAGTTAGCTTAACATAACCATAGCAATGTTAGATATGACAATATCTATAAGTTAAATCAAAAAATGACAAACTAATTCCAGAATAACCTTAACATGTTTTACAGTGTTTTTTTTTATTTGGTCGTTTTAATACCATTCTGGACTATTGGTGATGATTGTTTCAAATCTGTGATTACCATATGCACAGCCGAGATACAAGCATAATGCGTACTTATTAAAGTTCTTGGTTTGTGCCACCATGTGCCCTTAGTGTTTTCTCTTGTTATGTTCGTCATTGTGTGAGTGGCCTGAACTGGCTTGATTCCCTTGGAGACCAATATAACTGGCTAAATTAAGTTTCTTCTTTCTCTCTTCATTTCTAGGGATAAATAACCACTTTTGTTGAGCTATTTCTTCACGAAAATAAACAATGTTAGTAAGACTATTATTTAGTGCTCCATTCACATCTATTATTACTGCAGCATAAACATTTGATATTTTTAATAAGTATTTTTTATATCTAAATTAACACTTTTATAGATTCACTAATGTCATCCACTGAAAAACAAGTATAGAGTTAAAAAAAAATTGTTGTATAATGTTTGAAATGAAGTTCGTAGAATGTTTTTTTTGGCTTTTTAGTAATTGTGTAATGTATCTTTTTAGTAATTGTGTGTATCTTAAAGTCTTTGAAAAAACTATTGGTACAGAATTTAGTCATCCAGAATTTTACCTGCTGATAGATTTTAACTATTACAGATGCAAGAAGCTTTAATTTGCAAAGGGTTCCGGACACAATCCCGAAAGCCGAAATTCCCGACAAGCCAGAATCCCGAACGCCGAAATCCCGAAAGGCCATATTCCCGACAGGGACGAAATCCTGAATGGGTCAAATCCCGACAAGGACGAAATCCCGAATGGGTCGAAATCCCGAAAAGGTCGAAATTGTCCATTTCTCGATTTTTTTTAATAAAAAATATTAGAGATTATTTATTTTAGATTATTTATTTAGTTATTTAAACAGTTAGTTGTTTAATCAGTTAGCTATTAAGTCAGTTAGTCGGTCAGTTAGTTAGTCAGTCAGTCAGTTAGTAAGTCAATTAGTAAGTCAGTCAGTTAGTTAGTCAGTTAGTGTTGGAGGTAAGAGCTACTATGCAACTAATATCGGAAGAAAAACGACTGCGACACATCTTTGGAACAAACAGAAGAAGAAGCATTTATTAATAGCACAGTCAGGGTTTATATACAGAGTTATCATATACTTAAATTTGCATAAAATGTATATATAATGCGGTTAAAGTTAAACCGCTCTTGACCGACACAAAACAAACAGGGAAAATTACTTGGTAGGAATTTTGGCTCCAACATGCGGCCCCATCGGTCAAGGAATAATCACTAATTAAATAAATTTACCAAATTTACAAACATCAATTAATACAGATTGAAATTTTGTTTTCATTAAAGGCTTAGTAAGAAAATCTGCAAAGTTCTTTGAAGTATTAACATATTTCAAGTCAAACACTTTATCTTTTAACAATTGTCTTACAAATTGGAATTTGACATCGATATGTTTGGTTTTATTACTTTCTTGTCCATTTTTGGTAAAATAAATCGATGCTTGATTATCACAATATTGAATTGGAAGTATATCTGTAAAATAAATCTGATCAGAAACACGTTTAAACCAAACCAATTCTTTGACACTCTCGGTCAAAGCAATAAACTCGCTTTCCATTGAACTAAGTGCTATGCACTGTTGCTTGCTCGACTTCCAAGTTACTGGCACACCACAAAAATAAACAATATATCCACTAATCGAATGTCTATCATTTGTCTTACATGCCCAATTGGCATCTGAATATGCACAAAACAAAGAATTATCAATACAAGACAAATTAATTTTATAATCCTTAGTGGAAAAAACGTAATTTAGAATATCTACAACAACTAGCCAATGTTGAAAATTATAACCATTGCAAAGTTGTGCCATGGTATTAACTGAAAAAGCAATGTCTGGTCTAGAACGAACAGCTAGAAATGATAGACAACCTATTAGAGTACGATAAGGAAAAGTTTTCATAACATCATTTTCTTCAATTACACTTACTCTAGCAGGCAAACTATAACCAACCTTAAAAGGTAAGCTTGGATTACTTTTGGGCAAGTCTTTAAATTTAGCTATTAGTTTATCTATATAAGTTCCCTGATGCAAGTAAGTATTCCCATTAATTTCTTCAAAATTTACACCCAAAAGATATTTAACTTTTCCTAACTCTACAATATCTAATTTACTTTTGATTAAATTAATAGCATTATATAAAACATTTTGATCTTTACCAAAACAAACCATATCATCTACATAGACAGTTAACACAACATTTTTGTTTAACATATAGGTACAATGACACCAGTCCAGTTTCACAAATCCTAGGTCTTTCAGGATTTCGTCCAAAGTATTGTGCCACTGTCGACCGCTTTGGTGTAAGCCGTATATGGCTTTCTTGAGTAGACAAACCTTATGTTCTTCACCTCTTGCTACGTGTCCTTCAGGTTGGCTCATGAAAACCTCTTGGTCTAGGTTTCCATATAAGTAAGCAGCTCTCACGTCTAACTGGGCATGCAACCAACCTAGCATAGACACTAATAGTACAAAGAGAAATTTGATTAGTGAAAAATTTACAATTGGTGAATACACATCGAAATAGTCTTTATTCTTGGTTTGTGTAAATCCTCTCGCTACCAATCTACTTTTAAATCTTTTGACATTGTTTTTGTCGTCTTTCTTGATTGAAAATATCCACCTATTACCAATGATTTTTGCATTTGGTGGTGGGTTAACCAATTCCCATACTTGTCTTTCACGCATAACGTCTAACTCTGCTTTCATGGCCGCGTCCCAACTATTTTTATCAGGAGACGTTTGCGTTTCATGAAAGTTTCGCGGGATTTCGGTTAAGTACGTTTCGTTAAATATTTCATGCATAGATTCGTCCAAATCACTAAAACACGAATTTTCATCACTTTTAGGTTCTTTCTTTTCCTTTACTACATTTGCTTTAAAGTTAAACTTTTTAGGGTCAAAGTGTATTTTATTTTTGTTACAATGTTCTTTCACATCGTTAAGTGATCTAAGTCTAATCTTACTATTTGGGGGATAGTAATAAACGTAAATCCTGTTACTTCGATTTCTAGGACTTTCAACTCTACGCCACTGATCAATATTGAGAGGCGTTAGTTTATCAGATTCCGGTTCACTGTCATCAGAAATTTGACAGTTATCCACTTGAAAAGTTATATTTTTTTTTTGCACTTTTGAATTTCCAAATAATGATTCCACCCCATTTTTATTTTCATCTACACGAACGTGTATAGTTTCAATTACAGTTCGTTCATTAGGGAGATATACTCGATATCCTTTACGTTTAACTGCATAACCAATCAAAATCCCAATTTTGCTTTAGGTTGAAGTTTATTTCTGTTAACTTTAGGTACATGGACATACGCCAACGATCCAAACACTTTTAGGTGTTTAATGGATGGTTTAAATCCTTTCCAAATTTCTATTGGAGTTTTACCTTCAGTTAGTTTATGTGTGCAACGGTTTCTAACATAAACAAAAGTGTTTAACGCTTCAGCCCAAAAACTAGGTTTTAGTCCACTGTCCTGCAATAACGATCTTATCCCGTTTAAAGCAGCGTAATTAAAGTTTTCGGCTAATCCGTTCATTTCCGGTGAATAAACGGATGTGCGTTCGGCCTTGATACCCAAATCATCCAGGAATTGCTCGAATTCTTTGTGCACGAATTCCATGCCATTATCACTTACAACAGTCTTTATCTTTTTGTTAAGTTCACGCTCAGAACGTACCAAATACAGTTTGAAACAATCAAATACTTCACTTTCTTTTTGATTACAAAAACATCGACTTTACGCGAAAAATCGTCAACGATTGTTAAGAAATATTTATGACCGCCTATAGAGTTAACGGGAGAGGGTCCCCAAACATCACAATGTACTTTTTCGAGGCATTCGGTAGTTTTACGCTCATAAACATGGTTTCTTTTAAATGAGGTTCGATTTGATTTTGATACTATACAAGTTTCACAATTTTTATTTGCTTTAGTTAACTTTAAATTTTCTAACCCTTTTACGCTCTCCTCAGCACTCATTCGCTTTAATAAGAGGATAGTTCACATGACAAAACCTACGATGTATTAATTCGCTATCTAACTTGGCATACATCGCAGAATTTACATTAGGTTTTTGATCTCTAGGAAATGCATAAATTATATACAATTTATTTTTAACGTGAACAGTAAGGAAATATTTACCATCCGGATCATAAATAACCATTTTTGAATGTCCCCACTCTACTCTAAACCCAGCAAGATCCATATTTGCGCCTCCGATCAGATTACGTCTCATATTGGGGGCGTACAGCACATTAACAAGATTCATATTTACATTACCCGAGACATCTTTTACGATCAGCGGAATGTCCCCCATTCCAGTCACTAGAGAGGTAGAATTCTTATCTCCGATAAGAGCTTTTGTCGGCGGAAGCTGCTTGAAGTTCTGGAACAGATTTCGATCGTTGCAGAAATGCGTAGTTGCAGCAGAGTCCACCAGAAACTCAACCAATCCACCGTCAGTGTTGAATGCTCCTGGACTTGCACTATCTTCTGTTTCACTGTAGAATGTATTCTGTCTTTCTTCTTTTTTCTTCTTGAAGCACCGGTCTTCTGTATGGTTCTTCATTTTGCAGTACGAGCACGGCCCCATTCTCCGACGTCGGTCATTGTCGTAACCACCTTTTTCTTCTCTTGACGTTTTGGAGGGTTCCAGTACGCGACCACTGGCATCTTGGTTGTTTGATCTTGGGATATTCTTCCTGTAAGGTCTTGACTGCTTACTGGAGTTTGAAAGATAGGCGTCTGCAATGATAGAATCGGATAGTTCATCTTTTTGTTTCAGCTTTATTCTTCCTGATTCTGTCACCAGCTCTCTTTGCACTTCATCAAACTTGAATTTGTCATCTTCTAATCGATACAGAGTCTGGACTACACTGTCGTATTCGGTGGGTAGCCTACGTATCATCTGGAAACACACCAAGAGATCGGGTATTTTAAATCCAGCTTCGTCGATCTGTACCTTCTTCTCGTATACTCTTTTACAGAAAATCCCAATAGTTTCCCCCTCCGAGTCGAATCGCAGCTCGTTGAACTCGTCCAGTAGTGTTGCTAGTCTGGCTTTACTCTTCGGCTCGAAATTTGATTCTAACGTTTCCCAGGCTTCTTTTCCATCTGTGGTTTGGGATATTAACGTTTGAAATTTCGATTCCATGCCCTGGTAAATCGTAGTATACGCTCTTGTTTTCCGAAGATTGTAGTCCCGCTTCTCACGAGCAGTAGCGTCTAGGGCAAGCTCCTCTTCTTTACCAGTCACGAATTCCCAACATCCTCGATCCATCAGGAGGACTTTCATGTCTTGTTTCCATCGGACGTAATTGGTGCCGTCTAGTCGAGGGAAAGATACGGTTGATCCGGAGTCAGCCATAGTCCAAGACAATTTATGTTTTACAAAGGATTACTTGATATCAGTTACGTTTAGTTTAATATTTAACTTTTCGAATTTTACTTAAATTCTTAATTAGCTTCTCAAACACGCAAAGGGGCCCATAACCTTGTTAATCAGTTAGTTAGTCAGTTAGTTAATTAGTAAGTTATCAGTTAGTATTAATTAGTAAGTTCATCAGTTAGTTAGTCAGTTAGTTACTGACTAACTAGTATCATCTAACTACTGACTAACTACTGATGACTACTGACTGACTAACTGACTGACTAATTGACTGACTAACTGACTGACAGACTAAATAACTAACAAACTAACTAACTAAATAACTAAATAAATAAATGATCTCTAATATTTATTTTTTTTGAAAAATCGAGAAATGGACAAAAATCTATTTTCGGGATTTCGACCATGTCGGGGTTTTAATCCATTCGGGATTTCGGCTTGTCGTGATTTTGGCTTGTCGGGATTTCGGGTTTCGGCATTATGTCCCACACCCATTTGCAAAAGAGACATGGCCAAAGGCACAAGACTTTGAAAATTTATACAAAGGACATTTTATTCGAAAACTCACATTGAAATGAGTTTTAATTAGAATATGATTTGACACATGAGTTTACAAGCTATGGTTTTTAGTAGAAATCAATAATAAAAAATGAACCCAATTCTTTAAAATAAAAAAAAAAGAGGATGAAGATTTGTGCTTTTTTTTAACTTAAAACCTTTTTTCAAATTTAAATTGTCACATTCTACTCATCCAATATTCATAAAGAAATTGAATAAAGGCAATTGGGAAATAGCATTTCATATAAGTAACAATTATTAGTACCAAATATTTTTTTTAATTTATGGGCGATACGCAGCACAGGGGGGCGCCATAACCGTAAATTTCAAGGTTTTTTTGATAGTGCACTTTTTCATTTGAAAATTAATTAAGGTCATCTTTTAAAAATTTAAACTAATTCTGCTTTTTAAACAAATATTATATTTTAATTTGATTTTGGAATTTAATTTGATATTTATACAGGGAAAACAACCATACATATTTTGCCCATTTCCCGGCCGTTCGGAAAGACTTTTCAGCTTTACCAGTGCTCTCGTTACCTTCTTTCAATTCTTTTCTTTCAGGCATTGGATTTATTTTGCTCACATTTTTCGAAAAAAAAGTAGCATGATTAACCAATGCCTTTAGAACATATTAAGGATATTCAAAAATTAAAATCGTTGCAAATTAAATTGGTCAAGTGAAGTATGAAAGAAAGAAACTACACTGCTCCAAACTATTAGGGGGTCGTATGGTTTAAACCCTTTCACCCCACTGTTTCCATTTGCAAATATAAGTTTGCGATTTCTTTCTGACTAAGTTAAGCTCGCACTTATGTATCGGTAGATAAAGAATCATGTCTTTTGAAGAATTAAATAATGTTTGTTTTCATTAAATAAAAATATGAAAAACATGGTAAAATAAAATTTATTCTGAAACAATTTTAGGAAATAAATTGACCCTAAATTCGTCATGCTTGCATCTTTTAGATGTTTAAAAATTGAATTTGACTATTTTTAACACAAAGTTTTGACAAAAATATTATTATAATTTATTCAAAAGTTATGATTTAAATTTTTCTCCTTAAATTTTAGTTTGAAAAATTTAGAATTTCCCCCTGTTTTTCACCATTTTATTCTTGATGCATAATGAATCTATTTCACAAATTATAGATTTTTAGAATAATAAATAATTAGTTGGGGCTGAAAGAGAACAAAATTACGCGCTCCCTTAATTGTTTTGAGCAGTGTAAAAATCTCCTACTGAACAAGAGTTACCAAAGTGATACTTGAGATGCTTTTGCCTTGAATAGAATAGATGAAAATAATAAATAGGAAAAATAGTTTGTGTTTTCTCATTTTTTTTTCGTTTGCACTTGCTCGTGTCTTGTTCATTCTGGTAATGTACGGTTGACTAATTGCCAAGGGAACTTTTATGGTTACGATTTCTGTCTTGAAAATTTGGGGCTTTAAAATAAGTGGTAACTTATAGGAAAGTATGGCTGGATTGACTCTATGAATTTCGAGGATATTGAGTTAATAGTCGATAGAAATGTATTTACAATACAAGTTGGAAATCTGGTCCTACAATTGTTTTTATCACAAAACTATTCTAGATTGTTTAACAATATTAGCCGACTTTTAAATTTTTTTTGTTAATTGTTTACTGAATTCTCACATAATTTACTAATAAAGTATAACAAAAATATCTCAGTAAATATTTTTCAAATGACTTCGTAACACACCCGAATTAAAAAATATATATTTAAGTAAAACTATTAGATTCTAGACAAAGTGAAAGAGACACCGAGTAAAACCGCAAAAAAAAAGGTTGTCTTTGTGATTTTTTTAATGTAGTACTGCATCAAAATTTTGGTGAATATATATTTAAAATTGTGCCTAGCTATTGAATACATTATGAAATAATTTAACAACAAATCTTAATTTTCTGCGAGTTATTTGATATCTCCCAAAAAAAGTACCTCTCTAAAATATCTCTAAAAAAGTTCCTCTACTGCCGCAGTGATTGCTGCCTTCACAATGGCTGACATAAGAAAAGAAAATCAAATTATTAATTTAGAAGGAATTACGTATACAATGTTCTAGGATTTTGAAAAAAAAATGGAATTTGAGAAAATGACAGAATTTGAATCAAATGTTAAAATATCGCTGAAATACCTGATGATTTTGGTTGTTTCGAAATAACATTTTTCATAGAATCCAAAAACTGGTGGCCATTGCATGACCGGCAATAAAGATTTTAATAAGAAGGGGATGCACATTTAATTGAAATACGACAAAAACGCGCGGGTTGTAAGTTTTGTTTTGAAAATATTTTTAAGTATCGACCCTTTTAGAGAATTACTTTGGCTCTTGGACCAGCAATAAAGATTTTAATAAGAAGGGGATGCACATTTAATTGAAATACGACAAAAACGCGCGGGTTGTAAGTTTTGTTTTGAAAATATTTTTAAGTATCGACCCTTTTAGGGAATCACTTGGGCTCTTGGACCGGCAATAATTATTTTAATAAGAAGAGGATGCACATTTAATTGAAATACGACAAAAACGCGCGGGTTGTAAGTTTTGTTTTGAAAATATTTTTAAGTATCGACCCTTTTAGGGAATTACTTTGGCTCTTGGACCGGCAATAAAGATTTTAATAAGAAGGGGATGCACATTTAATTGAAATACGACAAAAACGCGCGGGTTGTAAGTTTTGTTTTGAAAATATTTTTAAGTATCGACCCTTTTAGGGAATTACTTTGGCTCTTGGACCGGCAATAAA
The DNA here is from genome assembly GCA_019343175.1 of Oedothorax gibbosus. Classification (NCBI taxonomy): domain Eukaryota; kingdom Metazoa; phylum Arthropoda; class Arachnida; order Araneae; family Linyphiidae; genus Oedothorax; species Oedothorax gibbosus. Next base: position 43,493,385 of record CM033279.1, on the reverse strand, counting down.
GATTTTAATAAGAAGGGATGCACATTTAATTGAAATACGACAAAAACGCGCGGGTTGTAAGTTTTGTTTTGAAAATATTTTTAAGTATCGACCCTTTTAGAGAATTACTTTGGCTCTTGGACCAGCAATAAAGATTTTAATAAGAAGGGGATGCACATTTAATTGAAATACGACAAAAACGCGCGGGTTGTAAGTTTTGTTTTGAAAATATTTTTAAGTATCGACCCTTTTAGGGAATCACTTGGGCTCTTGGACCGGCAATAATTATTTTAATAAGAAGAGGATGCACATTTAATTGAAATACGACAAAAACGCGCGGGTTGTAAGTTTTGTTTTGAAAATATTTTTAAGTATCGACCCTTTTAGGGAATTACTTTGGCTCTTGGACCGGCAATAAAGATTTTAATAAGAAGGGGATGCACATTTAATTGAAATACGACAAAAACGCGCGGGTTGTAAGTTTTGTTTTGAAAATTTTTTTAAGTATCGACCCTTTTAGGGAATTACTTTGGCTCTTGGACCGACAATAATTATTTTAATAAGAAGGGGATGCACATTTAATTGAAATACGACAAAAACGCGCTGGTTGTAAGTTTTGTTTTGAAAATATTTGTAAGTATCGACCCTTTTAGGGAATCACTTTGGCTCTTGGACCGGCAATAAAGATTTTAATAAGAAGGGGATGCACATTTAATTGAAATACGACAAAAACGCGCGGGTTGTAAGTTTTGTTTTGAAAATATTTTTAAGTATCGACCCTTTTAGGGAATTACTTTGGCTCTTGGACCGGCAATAAAGATTTTAATAAGAAGGGGGTGCACATTTAATTGAAATACGACAAAAACGCGCGGGTTGTAAGTTTTGTTTTGAAAATATTTTTAAGTATCGACCCTTTTAGGGAATTACTTTGGCTCTTGGACCGGCAATAAAGATTTTAATAAGAAGGGGATGCACATTTAATTGAAATACGACAAAAACGCGCGGGTTGTAAGTTTTGTTTTGAAAATATTTTTAAGTATCGACCCTTTTAGGGAATTACTTTAGCTCGTGGACCGGCAATAAAGATTTTAATAAGAAGGGGATGCACATTTAATTGAAATACGACAAAAACGCGCGGGTTGTAAGTTTTGTTTTGAAAATATTTTTAAGTATCGACCCTTTTAGGGAATTACTTTAGCTCTTGGACCGGCAATAAAGATTTTAATAAGAAGGGGATGCACATTTAATTGAAATACGACAAAAACGCGCGGGTAGTAAGTTTTGTTTTGAAAATATTTTAAGTTTCGACTCTTTTAAGGAATTACTTTGGCTCTTGGACCGGCAATAAAGATTTTAATATAAAAAAGCAGAATAAAATCTAATCGATCGGATGATTTGCAATCGACTTATAACTGTAGCACTTTTAAAAAGTGCGGCTTTGAGAAAAACGCATCTAAAGATAAAATGTTTGTTTTTATTGTTATAAATATATTGCTGACGTTTATGTATTTTTAAAAAATTTGAATCCTAATTAGGTTAAATGAAAAAGAAATTATGATTGCTGATGGCTGAAGAAACGAAGATGACGATAGATCCTCAACAAGAACTTATGTAGGCTCCGTGGCAGATGTCACTTTTTAACCGAAGAGCTACTACTTAGAAGGCTGTAGTTCGAATACTATTAGATGTACGCATGGATAATTTTACGATTTTATTTGTAAAGGCATAGACTATAAAAATATGCAAAAATTCTATACACTGGGTGTTCCCTTTAGAGTTAAAAATTGTCGAAAAACTGATTCCTACTACAAGCTTTCGATTGGTAAAAAAATGATGTTTGCAACACGACATCCTTTTACAAAACTATAAGCAACAACTATTTCTTTAAATTTAAATTAATGAAAGGAGTACAGCTCTTTTGTAAAAATAATGTTAGTGCTCAGCTAAAAATCGTTAAAAAGTATCAAAAATACCAGAACACCCTTAGGTTTTAGGTGGATCTTTTATGAACACAATTTTTTTTGAAGATGTTGCGAATTAATATTTTACAATCTAAGTCATTTACACTTATTTTTTAAATATTTGATTTTTGATTTTTATGGTACTATTAGGTGGCAGAAGTTGCTTCTGTAATATTCAATGCTAACACTCAAACTGAAAAACAAAATTTAGGTTAATTATTTTTATTTTATGCTTTGAGAGTAAATGATGCATTTTTTGAAAATCGCTTTTGTACGATTCCGGTTTAGAATTAATTTTACAAGGTATCAACAAACAAGGTTGAAACGATAATAAATATAATATATGAATCATGAGGCAATTTCGTCTTGAATAAAATGAGTCTATATTTTCATATATAAGAAAATTATTTCGTTTTTGGTACTCGATTATACTAACTTTGTATTCAAGAATGCCATATTAAAATATAAATAAGATTATTGCAGTTTTTACAGAAATGCATAGTTTTCAAAAGTGAGGCTCTTTTTTCTTGGAATCATTTTGAGCATACATTTTTTGTGCGTCGTACAAGGCGATTATTTGAAATATTTTTTGAACTTTGAATGTTCCTAAATCAAGTTCATATTTTAATGCAACTACAAATGTTTAAATTTCTGTTCGTCATATTTCGTAAAAAAAGAGAAAAGTGAAAGTAATTATTATAACAAGTGTTATTATAACAGTATATTATTGTTTGTTTCAACAATGTTTCATTACGTCAAAAATTTACTTGTTGAATTTGCTTACACTCTTTTTATAATTCCAAACGAACGTAATGCTAGATTAATAGTATGATAAAAAATACATTGCTGATATTTTTGCTCATTGATAATGTCTCTTTCTACTCTTTAAATTTTGGTGAGTTTGAAGTTAATATTTGTTATTTAAATTTTATTTTTTGCAGTGTTCTGTTACGTTGACATAACTCTTCATGAATGGTATAGGTCGAAAAAAATCCATTAAATTCGAACTTTTTATTATCGAGAAATCTTTATTTTTTTACTATTTTTCAACTCTTTACTCTTAGTTTAAAAAATTTAGAAATTATATATGAAGAATATCAATGTTGTTTCAGGAATAAAAAAATCTTTTCGTTCTGTACAAATGCGAACGGAAGACTTTTTTTCATTCCAACTTAACCGAAATAACGTTTTTTTTAGTGAAGTATCTATCATGAGCAAAATGAACTTGCTGTCACGGCTAATTTGCGGAAATGGAATTAATTAATCAACCCTAAAAACCAAACTAAAACAGTTCGCAAGATGTCCAATCCTTTTTGCTTTCCCAAAATGTTTCTCCTTTTTTTGGAGCAGTCGGAAGTTGATTGAGCCATCTGAAAGTAATTTCTCCTGAAACTAAAGTTAACGGCAAACATTTAATGAGTGGTGACGGATTTTTTGTTATCAGGTAACGACGTTCAACTAAGGTTTGGGTGAATTGAAATTTTTGGTAGTAAAATATGAACATTAAATGTTTTATTAGAGGTTAAACGGTAAGAAAATGATCAAAAAGACTTCTTTTATTTAACACTTTTTTGATTGGGGGGGGGGGGGGGAATCAAAGCTCTTCACTTTCGTTACGAATGTTTTTAATTAATTTTTCAGATTTAAGAGGTGTAAAAATATAAGATCTTTTTTTATTTATACAAAATAACTTGCGAACAAGCATTCGTAGCAACACTTTCCATTTGTGAAAAAAATATTTTCGGCTATATTATCAAATTATTTAAATTTGTTTAAAAAATGACATAGATAAACAATAACAAAATGTTTTTCTGAAAACACAGGAAGAATTACAATGAAAAAAGCATGTAAGTTCGCAAAATTGTTCGAAATGACTGAAGGTTTCTTTCTCATTTCATTAAGACTATGCGTTTAAAACAGTCAACACATGTTCAATTCTTTTAAAGTCACAATAATTAAAGTCTTATTTCTTCTTAAACTTTGTGAAGATGGTTTAATCTGACAAAAGGTGCTGCTACCGTGTTTATGGAGTAGTGTTTTGTTACGCAAAATCTGAAGAAGCTCAAGTTTTACAGTGTAGTTTGCATCAGAATTGCTTTAATAAGTCAGAAAGAACATTCAATCACCCATGTACTATACTTAATAACAGCTTACACTGTTGAAATAATCGACCATACCCTAAACCTAATAAATTAGACATTGTAGATAATTCATACTGCCTTGCATTCTCGTTAATTTAAAGAAAACATTGTCAAATCTTTAATGATTTTGAAGGTTTTTTCTCTTTGAAGGAATTTTATGGGTGATTTTCACAAACGAAAGCCAATAAAATTGCAAAACATTTATCTTTATATTTCACCTAAAGTGTTATTTATTATAATTACAAAATGTATCCAGGTATTTAATTAATAATCAGAAAAAAATATCTGCGTGAAACAATTCAATGCCAATTTTATTTATTTTTCTTTCAAAAATCATGGACTAAAAGTTGTTATTCGGCGGGAAATTTAAGTTAATAACCTTTATTTCCCTTATTTAATGATATTTTGCATTTCATAAAGGGTTTAAAAAATAGATTCACCCATCACATGATTACGATTAAATTAGATTTACAAAAGTAAAATATGGATTACATGCCAATTCTGTATTGTATTTATCACATAAATACGGAACACAGAAATTATGTTTTACCTATATTTTATTTTATATTTCAAATTGTCTCTTTTTAAGAAAAAAAATCTAGCTTTAAATATGTAAGATACGAAATAATAGGAAAAAAAATATGAGGGTAGTTCGAAAACAAAGAGTTGGTATTTTTTCTCCTTCGCTTATTCGGTGTACAAGAATTGTATCGGACTTACTGAGCAACACTCTTCAATCGATTATTTTTTTCATCTTAAAAAAAAACGGTTCTGCATCTCGGGGCTATCAGGGCGTATAATGAGATTCCATGTGACTACAAATCTGCATTTTAAATATTTACCGAGTGTGAGTTTCGTTTGGGTGCACAGCGCGACATTGTGCTGATTGAAAAGCCGGCTTTGCAAGTGACACATTGTGATTGCCGGGGGTCGGTATTATTGGACGTAATGTATTCAAGGGTGTTTTGATTAGAGTGCGATAACTGCATGAAAAGCATCGATTATTTCCCTCGCGAGTTTATACGCCTCAACCGTTAACCGAAAAACTCGTGCAATAAAGTACAATAAAAACATTTTTTTAAATTTAACATAAATTTTTTTGCATTCTAATTAGAAAATAAATCATCGATATCGTGAAGATGTCCGTCTGTCCGTCTCCTCCCTACTCTTTGTTCGTCCTATTTTGAAAATTCTTTTTTTTAATGTTAGAGTCTCTTTTATACTTTGTGGTCAATTGATTGTATGGATTCAATTGAAATATTCTCCTACCAGTTGAAGCCCTCTTGGCAAGTGATTTTCATGTTTTGTAAAATATTTTGCTTATTAATATTATGAAAAATAAGTCATATTTTAGCGAAATGCAGCCGTAAGATTATAAAATCATAGTTCTTATTCGTTTATTTTAGTGGTTACCTAGTTAGTACAAAATAGCTCTAAGCACGCTTAATTTACACTAATTCCAATTCACATGAGCTCGGAAAGCAAAACGTTCTTTTAATTGTTTCGTCTACACTAATTTTTAACACTGTTATAAGTTATTCATTGAATGGTCTTTTGCAGACTATATATTTGAATGTTTTGTAAAACGCATACTTTCAACGCCTTTTGTACCGAAACTAGAGGAAACTGGCGTAAATAACGAATCGCACGTTTTTTGACGTTTATAACATGTACCGGTGCCGACTGGGTAAAATAGAGCCAAAGCTAGTCTTTCAAAAATTTGTGAAACTATACATAAAAAAGTCATAGCGACTTTTTAAAAAAAATTCTTATTCGTCCAAAACCATTTTTAAAGGCAGTTAAAAAGATTCTTCATAAAAAAGTATTTAAAGTAAGGAAATGTAAATAAAAGTTGAAATAAATGGCGATCCAGCAAGTGTCTTGTGTCCTCTCGCGGCTTATTCCAAAAGCATACTCATTAACTGGTTCCAAAAGGACGAAATTAAAACTTTTTTAAGGAAAAGTCATTCCTCTTTTAAAAAAGCATTTCATTAATTTTTTGTCGGTTAGATTGGAATCAGTGAGAAAAGTAATTTCTTGCGTTGATGTTCAAAGTGGGATAATGACATTTTTTGTAGCAGAAGACGTGGTTTTGACTTTTTTCTCTAATAGAATGTGGTTTTTAATGTATTTCTTAAATGAAGTGCATTTTATTCCGGAAGAGTCAAATGCTTTGAATCTTTCCTCATAAGGTGGGAGTTATTAAAATGTGTTTGGTTAACGTTACTAAACTGGTGGCAGCAAGTGCTGCCTTTTTTGGACTAAAATTACAGCATTATATGGAAGAAATTTAAACTAAAACAGAGTATCTTTAAACCAGAAAAAAGTTGATAGGTTACTTCACAAATGAGGTCGCAAAACAGAGTAAAAGAACGCAGTATTTCTGCCTTTAAACTTTCAAAGGAACGTGGTAGATTTTACTAAAGTATAAAAGTACGGATACTGGATAAAATTCTGTAGCAATATTTTGTTGTTATATAACCAAACTTGACCCTAATTCATGTTTTGATCTTGCCATCATTCGATTACAAGAACGTTGCTTTACTGACTACTTAATGCCGGTTTCATAGAAACTTCAAGTTTATCATAACGCTTTGTATTTTACAACATTTATGATTGCGAATGCTCTTGCAGTCTGTAGAAAAGTAGTGTAAAGTTAAACATAGTTACACAGCCAGTTTTTTTTTATTATTATTAGAGCTAACACAGCTTACTCTAGAATTGAGGTAACGTTACTGTCAAAAATCAAAGGAACTTTTTCACCATTTTTTACGTTGATTAATTCGTTGAAACATTTTGTATAAAAACAAATACTTGTAATTGCATCATGCACGTGCAACAACATTTGTAACGTAATGCAAGAATTTCTCTCTTTGCAAATGAATACAATTTTACTTCAATAGACCAAGTATGCATATAGTATGAAATGAGTCAAGAAGTCTCAAGTGTCGTGTTGTATGCCCAGTATGAAATGAGTATATTGAAGTTATAAGAACTAACAATTACAGTCCAAAGTTCAGGTGTTTCAATAGCAATTATGATATGATTATTTAGTTAATTTTTTTATTATTTAAATTTATTATATAATCCCTCGAAAAGCAATAAACAAAAGAAAATGTCACTTCTCAAATAATGTTTTATTTTAATTTGTTCATAGACACACGTACATTAAAACAGTGAGTTATTTAAATAAATACTGACAAGGACACACAGTAATGGAATGTATAACATCTGGGATCACACATACAAAAGACATCTTCAAACAACAATACACATTTATAATTACATCAAATTGGCACAATGTAATTATTTTTTATGAAATATGTTGAATCGCAATACATTAATGTGTGTGATACAAATGATTTGTATCACTTATTATTATAATCACATGAAAACAGTTTCACATATTTGTACAAATTATTTGATAATATCAAAGAACGGTATTATTAATACGGTATAATAACGGCATAATTTAATATTTTGTTATATAAAAGTTTGTAATATATTCTCATCCAAAGTTCTGATTCCCTTTAGTCGATCCCATAGACTTCAAATAAAAATGGTTGTGTTTGGTTTCTACGGAAACTCAATTGAATTTACTTTTTAAGAAGAAATAGTACAACATTGTGGTATTAAAAAAAATTTCGTTACATCTTTACTTAGTATTGATGAATCAAATAATCAACCATTCCAAAAACCGTCGAACGATATATTTTAAACAAAACACAATCTTCTTGTTGCAGATTTTTCTTCCTCACTGAAACCCCTGTGTAACCTCACAATGCAACAAGAAAATCATACTAAAGATCCGCTTGGAATGTAAACTTAATTTATGACATATGGAATTTATGGTATCTGCCTTGCATTCCTGAAATTACTCTCAAACAAGATATGATTGGAAGTGAGGATTTTAGTGTGTAAAATATGAAATTTGGAGGCTTTTTGTTTGCATCAATATGCGAGGGGGTGGTTTTTAAAGTAAGTTCCGTTTTGAAGTAGAACAGTAACTTTATTACTTTAAAAAAAAATTATATGCACTTGATAGACTTTAATATAGATTTCAAGATAATATTCTTAAATTTCGAACATTGCAATGTTATTGTTTTAACCTCCATTCATATTTTTTTAGCCGAACATAACACATTTCGATAATATAGCCTTTGGACCATTTGTACACAAATTCGCTGTGAATAATTCCAAAAACTTGCAAAAACTCAATTTGATAGTGAATAAATCGTAAAGGCTCTGTTTTTGTTTACATTTTGTTAACATACAGCAACAAATCTTCTCTGACGAATAAACTAATGGTCGTTCACTTGTGTCATCATTGTTGACATTATTCGTGCGACTTTTTTAAAAGCTCGAAGTCATTTCTGTTTCATTCTACTGCGTTTTCTCCATAAATTTGTGATATATCATGGATAATTTTAACAGTTTTGACGGCTTTAGCACTATCTCCGTGTGGATCTAGAAATAAGCGGCAAAATGCTTTTAAAAGATAAAAAAATGGGTGAAATAGTAAACGCGGACAACGCCAGAATTATTCGTGATGATAAAAAAAAATTAGCATATTTAAAAAATTCTGTATACAATATATTAGCTAAAGAATTAAAAAAAAACGAGAGTACTTTTGTTTTAAAATTATTTTAGATAAAACACATTATCAGAAGTTTAAGTATGATTATTTAAGAAACTTTAAATTGCTAACTAATTACCATGATAAGGTATTAACATTAAAAGGAAGATTATATTAAGGAGCTATCTAGCAAGTACTCAAGAAGAAGACACTCAACAAACATATTGAATGATCTCTTATCCGTAATCTATAAATGTGTAAATTTAAGAAGTCGTTTTAGCACAAATGCTAAACTAGCTTATAACTTTCAAAAATAAATAACTGCATTTTTTCACAGAAATCACAAAGATTGTCAAATTTGGAAAACATTTTTTTTTAAATAGCATATTTATTTAAAACTTTTTAAATGCAAAGGATAACTTACTGTTTTTCATTATCCTACTCATTACGTAGATATAAATGTTTAGGGTAATTTCTATCTTGAGTATTTTGTTCCAATTAGTGGCAAATAATAACTATTGATTCAATTAGCTTTAGACAATTATTAACGTTGAGGTAATGACTAAAGAAAGTTATTTAATTCAATAAAAAAACTGCTCGATTGCTTATTGATCTAGTTGAGAATATTGTTAATAAGTACCAAGTCAACCAATAGCAAATACAAATTTAAGTGGCCCTAGCAAATGAATTCACTTTTGTTGCGGGAGTCGAGGCACAATCACTTCCACTCAAATGTGTGTTTATTTTATTTGTGAGTGGAAAATATAGCTGTATTCAATCTTGTATCGATGTTTCATTTACACGCGGATAGTCTTACTTTATCTGACATTTGTCGTGATCCATATTTCCTTTTACCCGGATGGTAAACAGTTTTACTAAATATACTTTCTCTCCAGTAGTAGGTTCGATCACGAAATGGTCCATCGTAGACGTGTCTGTTTTCTCCCAGTGTGAAGCCTCCTAGAGCTGAAGAGCAAGACCGAGTTGCCACATGCTCTCATTCTTAGGTTAGCCGAAATTGTTGGCAAACACCAATCCTGCACTTATGTTTCACTCATCCAATGGATGTATTTGTCAAACACAGCGAAGTAAGGGTGACTGATCCCACATCGGCTTAAAAAAGCTGTCCGTAATATTCAATGTGCAGACTTGGCCTTTACGAGGTGCGAGTGGAGCAGAGGTTGAGGTACGAGTCCGGGTCACAGTGAGATGTCCTCAACGACCACGTGGGAGCGGGCGAAGTGCGCCTCGTCCCGCACCACCTGCCTGAAGCGGGCGCGGGCGTTGCGGGCGCGCCACCCAGGCCACCACCCGCACAGCAGCTTCGTGAAGGCGCGCCGGAAGTCGCGGCTCCAGCACGCGTAGATCACCGGGTTCATCCCCGAGTTGGTCCACCCGAGCCATGTGACCACGGAGAAGACGAGCTTGGAGTTGGCGACGCACTGCTCGCCGCACACCCCCATCAGCACGTTGGTGACGAAGAAGGGCAGCCAGCACACCACGAACACGCCCATCACGATCCCCAGGGTCTTGGCGGCCTTCCTCTCCTTCGCCAGCTTGCTGATCTTGCGGCTGAGCGAGAAGCTCTTGGCGGCGGTGCGCAGCGGGGCCTCCCTCAGGGACTGGAACTCCCCTCCATTGGCGCACTTGGGGGAGTAGTTGCCCCCTCCTCCCCCCCGGTGGATGCGCAGCGTGAGGGAGGCGTCCCCCCCTCCCCCATTGCTGGCGTGCACCTGCTTGGTGCCGAGCTTGAGGCTGCGCTTCTGCTCGGTGGCGGCGCGGTAGATGCGGCAGTAGGTGACCAGCATGACGGACAGGGGGACGTAGAAGGAGACGGCAGACGAGAAGACGAGGTAGCCGACGTCCTCCGTGAAGAGGCAGGCCCGCTCGGGGTAGGGGGCGGCGGGGGAAACCGCCCTCCACCACGCAATGGCGGGGAAAGAGATGAGGGCGGAGCACAGCCAAACCAGGGCGATGAGGAGTCGGGCGCGGGGCGGGGACATGCGGCGCGGATAGGACATGGCGTCGGTGATGGCCCAGTAGCGGTCGAGCGAGATTACGCACAGGTTGAGGATGGAGGCGGTGGAGGCTAGCACGTCCACCGACCGCCACACGTCGCACCAGTCGCGGCCGAAGGGCCAATCCCCGCCCCCGACTTCGAGCACCACGCAGAAGGGCATGACTACGGCCCCGACGAGCAGGTCGGCCGTGGCCAGCGACGCCACGAAGTAGTTGGTGACGGTGTGGAGGTAGGGCTCGCGCGCCACCGCCACCATCACCAGCACGTTGCCGAAGATGGTGGCGAAGCAGAAGGAGGACAGCACCACGGCCAGCAACGCCCCTTGCATCAAGGACTCCTCCCCCTCATCGGATGAGGTTCCATTGGAGAAGTTGGCCCAAGAGGGCGTGTCCAGTGTCCCATTGACGAGGACACCATCGTGGTCTGGATTCAGATGGTAGTCGATGAAGTCAACGTAGCTATTGTTTTCGGCAACATTAGAACTGATGGCATCTAACAGATTGACGGATGTGTTGGGGATCAACATGCTGTAGAGCTTGTTTAGGTGAATGAGCTGCTTTATTTGTTTATGATGCAGATCTTGTTGTAATAAATAATGTTAAAAGCTGGTTTGTTAGTAAAGAACGGCTTTATATTGAGCGTACATTTTTTATTTTCAAATGGAAGCTTCTTTTGTAATTGCATATTCAATGGTTTGAATATCAACTTATACAAGTCCACACACATTTCTTTTTTTAAATAATATATCGTGTTATCACATCACATCTATGAAGTTCGTGTACTAATAACCATTAAAGTTCTTTACGATCGTAAATACTCTTTTTCTACTTGTCTCAGTCCAAACTCCCTAACTTGAATCACACGTTTAAATACTTGATAATTTATATGTACTGTCGAAATACCACTCAACTGCTGAAGCTTTAATCATATAACTGCCACTCTTTGGAGGAAATTTGGCTCCATTTCACCTTTCTAAACTATTCCCGCTCCTTAATTGGCGATTCGTCTGCTTATTGGAGTCCTTCAGCTCACCCCTGCAACAGAAAAGAATAGAAGTTCGTTAGGAAGAAAATCAAATTCAATTGAATGCAGATCGTTAGATTGGAAATCGCACCCTATCAGTCGCGTTAAGATGCCTTTGGGAGCTGCTTACAAATGCAGAGCACTCAATGGGTTTTCTGGAGAACAGATTATTATTTATCGTAATTGATGACATCGTACTTATTTAATTTCTAAGGCTATGCGGGCGGTATCATTCGCGGTTTTTTTTAATCCAAGATACTTACATATATTTTGCAGAAAATATTATTAATGATTAGTACCTAATGTATAATTACAAACTACAAAATTCAAAATGAATAACAGTTATTCTTTTTTGGAATTTAATAGTGCGTTTTTTTTGTTTTAAGATAAATTACATTTGAAAAAAAATCCTTAAGAATGTTGGTTTGTTGACGGTTGTAAGAATGTTGCATATTTATTTTAATAAAATAAAATAAAATAAAATAAAATAAAATATGCATTTCTAAGTCTAAAATAAATATAAAAAAAAACTTTGTTAATGAAACCTTGTTTCGTAACAAGAAAGCCAAAGAAATTAAAGGCACTCATCCGAAACGACCCATTGAGAAAGATAATCCAACGAACTAGCCATTGTGAATATCAGTGCCGAATCCCGTCATTACAAAGACGAACATCAGAGGTATGATTCCCACCGAAATCCTTCGGTTATCCTCTGAACCATTTTGCGTCTCGGCTTTGAAGTAATATTATTCGTAGTCTCGTTTTTCAGACAACGATTCCGTTCATTTCGGTCTTGTATGGTACACAATGGGGCAATGTTAAGTCAATGAGAGCTTTTGCACCACTGTTAAAATGGGCTTTATTTCTTCATTTATTGTGCCACAAAAGCAGGAACAAATCCCAATTATTGAGAACACAAACAGACAGAAAATGCAACCTCTATACAAAACTAGATTCCATATTGAAAATATTTAAAATTGTTATTTGTGGAGTCCTGTTGCCACCAAACCCCCTTTTTTGAAAGAAACAAAGTCGTTTGTTAAGGGGAAAAATGTATAAAAATGATTACCACTCTTTCTTGACGACAACTCGAAGAAAATAAGTCTTTACGGGATTCTGCGATTCATCATAAAGAATTTGACATTTTAAAAGTAAATAAAAAGTAGAGAAGATAAATTGTTGGGGGTTAAATCGAAGAAGATAACTAGTTTTTTAGGGTTGGGTTGGGGTGCTGTTTATTTTTTAACCTTGTTTGTTAAACAAGGTTACGTGCAAAAAAGTATTTATTAAATTGGCATTGGAAATTAACCAGGCAAAAAGTAAATTCTCTTTTGAAGAAAAAAAACGAAAACGTTGGTGCTGTTAAATATGGATTTAGAATTAGAAATTTTATGCGTTAATTATGAATTTCTCCAGATGATATAGAAAAGGCTGCAAACGATGCTACTTTAAATCTTCTTCTTCACGTTCAAAAAGTATTTCTTAGATTGGCATTAGAAATAAGAGGCCAAATAAAAAATCACGTTCAAATAAAGAATTTAACACCAATCACAAAGCCGCCGAATAAAATATCACGCTCAAATAAAGAATTTTACACCCATCAGATGCTCTTATTTACTTTGTCGCACTAGTGCGTAAAAGTAATAAAACACGATTCTGTTAAAAGCATCACTTTGCAACGATTATTGATTTGAAAAAGTTTGTTTTTTTGCGCGATATTATGAAAAAGTTTGAAACAAATTATTATTGCTTACGTTTTTTTGCAAATAATCCCTTAAAGGTTTTTGAGAAGACTTCAACAGTAATTTACCTTGTTGAAAAAGTTTTAAAAACACTTAACACGCGTAATTTAATCTTTTATGTGCATAGGTCCATTTTTTTAATAGAAGAGATTGGATTATTGGACATTGTGGTTTCGTAGAAATTCACAAGTTTTTTTTTACTATCTTGAAATAGATTTACTGTTTTTTTTTATTTCATTTGGGGATGAATTTAAAATAGAAAATCGTACGATTTTGAAGATAGTTGAGATAAAACAGTATTTTTCAATAATAATAATAATAATAATAAATTTTATTATCACACAATAATAATAATAAATTTTATATTTTTACCAATAATAAACTATCAATGAAATCATACTTATCTTACATCATACAATCATACGAATCTTACTCAAACTTACATTTACTGGCCAACCGGAAAACGTACAACTTACCTACATATATTAATAGCCCAGTGTAACTCTAGTGCTGAATTATTTTAACAAAAGTTTACATATTTATGATATTTTACAGTAACGGTCATATTTTTGGCATACACAAAAATTGACCTAAAATTTGCGAAAAATAAAAATTTTGTGTCCTTTAATCCATACCTAAATTCGGTTCATAGACTAAGATAACCTAGCTCGTCCTTCACACAAGTTTACTCAAAATGACATTTTTTAATCTTCCACACACAGTAATTTTAGTTAAACATATTTCTGTTTAAAATAATTAGACAAGCTCACCCAAAAACGATATGATGTGCGAAAATTAGTTATTTATGCAACTAGTGTATAATATCGTGCAAAAAAACTAACTTTTTATAATATCGTGAAAAAAAACTAACTTTTTCAAATCAATAATCGTGGCAAAAGTGATGCTTTTAACGAAATCGTGTTACAAAGGTACTTTTTCACACTAGTGCGACAAAGTAAATAAGAACATCTGATTGGTGTAGAATTCTTTATTTGAACGTGATTCTTTATTTGGCGTCTTATTTCCAATGCCTATCTAAGAAATACTTTTTACACGAGATTTTAAAATAATCATTAATATAAATAATCACCTTCAAATCATTTGAACGTGATAATAAAATAATCAATAAATGCCAATTTAATAAATACTTTTTTTGCACGTTATTATAAAAAATAGTGTATGACCACACGTTGAAAATTGCCTTTTTAAACTCGTATTTCACTCGCTCGTACATAGCTTGTGAAATAATTGATTCAACTCGTTTAAAAAAGCTTTTCACACTAGTTGCATAAATAACTATTTTTTGCACGATATTATAAAAAATAAATGTTTTATAATAAATTTTATACTTGTTTTATTAGAATTCTATTATTATTGGCCTTTTGAGTCGATTTTAATTTCATTGGGAAATTTATCATAAATCGAGTCAAATTATTACCATATAAATATCTAAATATGTTTTTTACGACTTAATTGAGATTTTAACTTTAAGTAATATTATTATATAATAAGGGTTTAACTGGTATATATGAGTTAAATTACGATGACAGTAAGTTCATATTGAGGACGATTTTTGCTTTATGAGAGTTTTAAATTTTATCTAGCATATTTCGGAAGTATAAGTTATTATAAGTAACAGGGTATAATACTATACAACTAACTGGATCAATAACTTACTACCATATAGCAGACTAAATGGTACGTATATAATTGGATCTATTTGAATATTTTTAGTCCGTGAGAAGAACGTATATTTATTGGCAATAGTGGTACATAAAAACAAAGTGTTTGATTATATATGTCAGCTCACAACTCTTAGAAAAAATTCTTAATTCATATAAATTAAAGAAATGTAGGAAAGTGACGTCAAAACTTTTTCCGGTTCTCCCAATTTTTTACAGCTCTACTTCCAGACGTCCTTCTATACTTGAAGTTCCTGAATTCAGCAAATGTCTTCGTCGTGATTCACTCCATACAGGTCGATCGTCATTTAAAATAAATTTCAAATATTGGATGGAAACTTATTTTGGTTTAATACTACTTAATAAATGTTGAAAATAACATTCTCTACTGATTCTAAACTGATTCTCTCGAACGTTTATTCATAGATCTTGTGTAGTAGTTAAAATACAAAATTTAATCCGAAAATGAAACAGTTCATCATATGTATGGATACGACATGTCCAAACCATATATCATAGACATAGTTAAGCATTCCTGCTTAACTATATCTATGAAATATTGGTAAGGTATAAAAAAAATGTAACTCGAGACAAGATATCGGAAAGTGAAAGCTGGTCCGATATGAAGTTCCATATCAGGTAACACGAAAGAGCTTCGGGGGAAACATGTAAGATGAGCCTCACCAGATGCCGGTAAAAAAAGAAACAAGTTTGGTGGGTGAAATATGTTTGTGGAGTAGGTGGGTGGTACTACTAAGTTGGTCAACATTGTGAGTACGTTGTAGAAGAAGTTAAAAAATTAAAATTGGGGGGGGGGGGGGGGGTCCAATAATACTCATAAATTATTTCCATAAACCAATTTAACGACAAGTAAAAACTTAGAAAGGTCAAAAAACGAACGCAAGGTGTTATTCTTATCTAGACAAACTTTAACATTCGCGTGATTCAAAAATAATTTTAAAATACATGATCAAAATTTGTTTATTATTTATTTTATTTATGGAATAAAATATGTCAACGGATATTTCATTCTCTTGTTATCTACTTCAAAAAAACAGTTATCTACATGGAAGACACAATTTACGGAGACACAATTTATAATTAAAAAAAATTATATAGAAAAAGAAATTTCCCGAGAATGTGTATATTGCATTCTATTCTCCTTCTTATAAAGCATCATAAAAAATTGCAGCAATTAATCTTTTACAATTTCCTTAAGAAGATGTGCACTTTCTTTTAGAGTAATTAGTTTTTGGAACTATGACAATAATGTTACTTAAACAATGCGAAATTCAACATTAGAAAGATATGCTGCAGTCTTAAGTTTGAGATTTCTAACAACAGTTTTATAGAAATCCATTATTACTCATAATATATACGATTTTTTATTACCATTGGTCTCCGTATTGTGTATATCATATTTAATTTTAAGTGTTGAATGTATATTGTGTTTTTACCTGGGTATTTTTTTTAACTTTTAGAATTTTTTAGATAACCATAAATCAATTACTAAACAGTTTAAATAATATATGTTTGAGCTTTATATATTGTTTTTTTCCATGAGTGAAAATTTTAGTATGCTTGAACTCATTTTACAACAATATTTCATAGAAATGTAAATATTTAGTAATAATTTATTATTGGGTCGTACCAGTGACAAAAATGTTCTCCAAAAGAATCGGTAAGTAATGAAGTTTGTATTTCTTTCCGAATAGGTGTTTTAAATAAGAATAAAAAAAATGGATGTCGTCAAAAATATTTCCTTTTCTTTCCAAAAATTTTATGCCCTGACTTTGTGTGTAAAAAGCTCATTTACTTGTAAGCTGTTAATGAGTCTAAAATAGTTTATGAAACTGATACTATGTATAGGCTGACATTTTGACCATGTACTTATAACAAATTGGAAAAAAGCAGAAGTAAATCATAGTGCCATTTATGAAAGTGTGCTTTTTGCATCCATTAACTGTTAGAAAGTGTATACTAGAGCATTTTTCCTGTGAAGTTTAGTTAGAGAAGGGTTTGGGGAGGAAAACAACAGCGAATTCCCTTTTCATTTGTTCAACCCTGTTAATAGAAAAAATATGCTTCTGTCTTGTTGCGTTAAGAAGTAAATAGAAAAGAGACTAAGTGCTTGATGGTTTATTTGTTAAAAAGATTAGGTGCTAATATTAAAAAAAAAAAAAAAATTCTATTTCGCCTATACGGGATTCCATGTTTCCCCTTGGCGTTCGTTTGTTTTAATTTGTTGTTGTTGTTTTTTGTGATAATAAAGTTTATTATTATTATTAACATTTCAAAATTAGAAAATAACTAACACGCTATTCAATCGTTACAATGAAAAGGAATGGAGTAAATGAAAAAGTTGTATATTAAACTCCAACAAATATTAATTACAAATACTTTGTATTAAATTAACAAAAATATGGAAAAACTTATTGTGTAAAGTCGGTTTCCTGTTAAGAAGAACAATTGTAGATTTTGTCAAATTCACGCGGAATCAAAATTTTAATGAACAGAGTACGTTATCTACTTTGTAAGGTTTGGTTTGTTCTGAAAGATCACACAAGAGCTAAGATGGGATATTTGAAATGTAAAAGATATTTAGTAAGCTACATAAAAAATAAAACACATTTTGTTGAAATTATATATGACTGTCTTTTAGCTCTAGGTTCTTTTAGTTCAATTAAAATTATTACGTGTTAAAGTTATAAAAAGTATTAACCGATTAATGAATTGAAAGAAGCCACGAAAAAATGAGCTTTCTCTTTGTCTAATTAAGCAAAATGTAAGACGACCAGTAGAGTACTAAATAATTTGTGTCAGACGAACTGAGACAAACAAATTTAAAAAAACTTAAATTTAACGTTTTTATTCGGAAATTAAGGTGTTAACTGTATTTATAAAGTTTTCGTTGATGGGTTAATATATTTTTGTCATAAAATATTTTCCTAACTTTTTTGGGTTTTCATTCATTGTTAAATGTCAATTTAATAGTTTAACTCCTAATTAGATACAATATATTGTAGAAAATATATTGCGTAAATTCTATTGAAGCGATCTTTCTCATACAATATTACATAGTACAACGTGTTTTGTTAAAACTCCATTTCGACCGCTAAATCGAAGTGTAAAATAAGTTTCCTGAAGGTCGAAAACACTGCTTCACTCACATTTACTTGGGGATAAAAAAGATTTCCAGCACAAAATGTTTTCCAAGTTTATTTCATTTTCTTCGGTCGTTTTCTCACTGTCTCGGATAAAAGCTTTAAAAACCGGAAAGGGGGAATAGGAAGAGGTTTGTAAGCACAGAAATAGGGGAACAACCTGAATATTTCAGGTAAAGATATTTAAAATAAATTTAGGATTGTGTATATAAAGTTTTCGTATCAAATCTGGACATAAAATAGGGTTTCGGGAAAAATCTTTAAACACGAAAAAAGTTATTCTTCCCTTCATGAAAAGAAGATTCAACTATTATACAATTGTTTTGTATAATTTTAAATGTGTGCTATTTTAGTTATCACATATCATATGAATGAAAATTCTATATTACATACACATCGCATTACACCATTGTATGAAATATTGGTGGACATTTGGGCATAAATTTAAATCTAAAAGTATTTAAACATATTGTTTCAGAATATATTTTAGAAAAGTAAATATAACATGAATAAAAAACGAATCTACGAAAGCTGCTTTTATGCTTCGCAGCACTTTTTTCATGCAGATCAATTTTAATTTTATTTACATGTGAAAGGGTTCTAAGAAAAGATTAATTTTTGAGTTATGTATTATAGTTAGAAAAAAAGTAAGTTTAATATTATATTATATCAAGTCTTTTATATAATGTATGTATGCAAATTTTGATTTGCAAATTATCTATATCTCTTAGTAAAATATTACTTCATGTTTTTGATGCAGTTCAGATAAAATCCTTGGCAATATTCCAAGCAAAGATCTACTATTCTATAATTGTACGAAGTTCTAGCATGACTAGTTTTTGACTGTTTTTCTAACAAGCACATGAATTTCTTTTCATAAATAAACTGATGCAGTAAAAAAATATATTAATTTGTCAAACTATTGCATTACTGTCCTTTTATGTTGCATGGCGTTATTGTCATTGAAACATTAAGCTTTTTAGTTTTCCACTTTTTATTTTAAAAAAACATACATAACATAAAAAAATAAGAACCTTGCAGTTTTGCGATTTTTCTCTCAATGTTATTCTATAAAAGTTTAAAAAGAGATGTATTGCACATTAAAACCAAAATCCAAATTAAAAAAAAAATATTTAAAAATTTAAAAGCGCTCTAACTAATTGTTAGTATTTGTAGCTTTTTCAAAGATTGATACAAGTTATCTTCTTAAATACACTATTTAAACTCAATCTACTAAATAAGTTTGGAACTCTAATTGCATTATTGAGTGCCGTATTTTTGTTTTAAATTTTGTGAATGAATATAACATAATTGCTGACAAATGCTATTATCAAAAATAAAAATACCCGAAAAGGGTACAAGAATGCATAGTTTGAAGAATAATAGGCAACAAAAAAGTTTAAAATTTTTAATTAATATTTTCTTTTTAAACATCTTAAGAATTTCCGAGCGAAGATGCAGATTCTTGTTGTTTAACTAATCTTTTTTTTTCACAAATTTTTCGTGCAATATTTCATGCTATTTATAAAGGTCAATCTTTATTACTAGTTACAGATTTTTTTAAAAAATCCATCGCTGGAAATCTTAACCTTTTTTGTTGATTGACTGAGTGTGGTAGTTCTAATAAGCCTATTTTACATGTATTGAGGTTGTTTTTTGTGTGAAATTTTTTTAATATGTCTGTGAAATTGCCTTAAACCAGTTATATTTTTTCAAAAAAGTTGTAACTATTTTTTAAAACATTTTTAGACATTTTTAGTTTAATTCTTTTCAGATAAATCAGCAATTGTAACCCTTTGATTTTATTTCGTTACCTGTAGTAAAGATGACATAAACGAAGACAGAAAAACACATATGCGTATATATAGCGTTGGCTTAAGACTACAAAAACTATAATGATACTTATTTAAACAAACATTACTTTTTCTCTCGAACTAATTGTTCCAATTTATTAAAAAAACTGTTTAAAAAATTTGCTCGTTATTTTAAATAGTTTTTTAATTGGTTTAGTATTCTTACCGTAAGCGTTTAATGGCTCAAATAGGATGAGATTAATATTTTTACCGAAAGGGAGGACAAACTTTTTTTTTTTTTGAAAAAGGGGCATTTTGAGCACTGGCAAATCCGCTTAGAAGACTTGATTTTAGATTCCGATTTCTCCCACATTGAAGGAAACTTTTTTCCTCCGCTTTCAATGAGCCCCAAATCTTATCGGGGATGAAAGTTGGAATCGGAAGTTCATTTCTAAGCGAATGATTTATGTAAAACGGTGAACGGAAACGACTTTTTCTTTGCCTTGAATATGTTCAATTGCAAATTCGTGTCGAAATGTGTATCGTTGAAAATTGAATAAAATTTTTGAATGATTCGATAGTAAAGCAGTGATTTTTTCTATTTACACAAGAAAAATAATTTTTGATGATTTTGAAGTCAATGAATTGCACTTTTAAGTAATCTAAAAAACTGAAAAATGGAAAATTTGACCAAATTTCTTACTTTTAAGTTAAACGGCTACCTTAAACTTCAGTTAAGTTATTTAAAGACTTATTAATTTCAGTTAAGTTATTTAAAGATTTATTAATTTCAGTTAGTTAAATTATTAAATTGATTTCAGTATTCAGTTAGTTAAATTATTGAATTAATTTCAGTATTCAGTTAGTTAAATTATTAAATTAATTTCAGTATGCGTTGCTCTTGAACCGCTCAATTAGATCCAATTTAAATAAAAATTGAAGAAATCTCAACAGTGTCCGTAGTCACTGCATACGATGTAATCCTGACCACATGACTATTTGACCCTTATATTCATGCAGACTTCAGACTTTTATGTTAACTCTGTTAGAAAACTTAAAAGAAACTAGAGGTAAAAACTACACGATGGTAAAAATACCGTGTCATTAAAACATCTCCAACATTCCGAGCACCAGAAAATTTGATGCCGCGGAAATTGAATTAGGAAAAAAAATTATCCCTGGAAAAATACATCAGACTTCATTAGTAGGCGTTTAAAGCATACACCTCTTAGTCTGGTGGTCTAAAAACAAAGATACCCGTTTGATACAACATAGCATTAAGTGAGTACAATTAGTTTTGGATACCCTGTACTTACATTACTTTAAAAACTGAATATATTTTTAATCATAGGGTCAGATGACTATAAAGATTAGCACCTTCAAACTCTCAAAGTGTTAATACAATTTTTGTTAATTGCTCAAAAATGTTGGACTCTCAGATTTTTCGATACCGTAAACTGCAGCCACGGTTGCCGTAATAAATATTTCATGGTTATCGGGCGGAATTTGTAAAGCGAGGAAAGTGGTGTCGAACTATTTTCATTAAGGAAAAGTTCGGTTTTATGACATTATGATATCGATTTTGTCACTTCGATGTGACCTTGTTATCGCAGGAAGCTACAACCTCCTATCAAAACGTCAAAATTTCGCTGGTAAAAATGACTTTGGCTGCATTCACGGAATTCGATTTTCTCAGAACTTTGTTGATGAGAAAGAACGAAATGTGCCTTACGTCAAGAAGCCTGGTTCAAATTCTGAGCTTGAATATTTTTGGCAAATCTAATTGCTCTGCTTCTAATAATCGGAAGTAGTGTTGATTAACGAATCTTACATAAATATTTCAAAAGAAAATTGACTGATCTATATTGCTAAGCTATTTACAGTATTGCTATACAACGTAATTAACGCTGATATAGTTTAAGAATGTTTGTCGTAAATGATCAATAGACAATTTAACTTTAATTTCTGTGCGTTTTTTCAAATGGATTCCTGTTATCTTAAGGAAAAAAATATTTACGCAATTAAAGATTTTCAGATAATTCCTCATTAACTGTTGATTGTAAAATATCTTATGAATTCATTTTCTTATTATCATCTTTATATCGTCAGGGGTATTTTATTCTAATCAAATGTGCCTTCTAAACGAAAAGTCCATCTCAATGAGTCTGAACTTTAGCCTGGTTCATGGTCTAACCTTACACATTCAATGAAAATTTCAGTAAATATAATTTGTTTTCTATGTATAGCAATCGATGTGGTTTTAAAATTACTTTTTTCTTATATATTTTTAGCCAATTTAAATTTACCAATTTTGTCCAAAAAATGCTGCAGCTGGTGTGTCAAATAATCATTTTGGAGACAATAAATTTAGTTTCATCTCTATAGTAAGTAATTCCAAATATTTCCCTTTACTAGAAATCGATGATCGTAAAACCTTGTCTAACACTATGTTCTAAATGATTTTTTGCAGACATTTGCCGAGGGCCGACAAGTTGTAAAACATTTTCACGTATTTTCAGAGAACAAAATTTCGGCTGCTTTGTTCTCAGAAGTTTCAGAAAATCTCTACTCTCAAGAGAATCCTTTTCGAAAAAGTAACAACGGACGGATTCTGTTTCAGGTGGCTAAAAACAGACATTCTATTTATTACTTTGGATTCGTTTTATTTTTCATAAAAAGGGGACATATTTTGGAATAGCAAAACACTTCAAAGTTTAATTTAGAATTTGTTACTGCTGTAGAGTATTAGAATAACAAAATATAGACATAGAAATATAAGCAGGAAACTGTGAATTAGTTAAATTTTTTTTTTACTTTCAATTATTGAATTAAAGTGTTGAATCAATTTAAACTTTAACATTTTGAATTTATAAATATCGGCAGACAGTCAAAACAGTCTTCCATGATGATTCAGCAGGTCTTGTTGCAATAATAAAATTCGTTGAACCACTCATAATTGCACAGCAACTACTTTCTTTAAATATTAAACTCTTTTGATCTGTCTGTTGTTGTATAGCATATTGTTGAAAATTCCAGAAGACATTCATTTTTACCAGTTGTCCCAATTAGGGCAGGGTTGTGCGTAATACATTTGCAAGGCTTATTTTTGCTATAGAAATTTAGCACTCACACGTGATGAATGACACAAACAACAGTTAAAATTCTCGCAAATGTTTCATTCATTTATTAGTTTGTAATTTTTTTTAACACTTAAAGGTATTTTTCTATTAAGCTTACAAGATGTGGTACTTTTCACCAAAAAACATATTTTCTTTCAAAAAGTAATAAACTTTTAAGCATCAAATAACTGTTCTGTGTTCTGTTTTGTTTTCCAATATCTTTCTTGACATTCTGAGCATTATATACGGCTTTTACTCCCATTTATGCAGAGGTTTTTCTAGCAATAACCATTGTTCTTTTTATAAATAATAAGCTTTTATTGATTTTCTATTTTTTTCAATCGGAAATGAATTTCAGGTTATCTTTTAAAAAATAAACATAATTCTGAATTCTTTAACAAATATATTGTTTAAAGAAAGTCATTTTAAAATGGATGCAGAGAAAATAACATACATTTTTGCCTAACCTTTCCAGAAGTTTAAATTTGACACGTGTATTTTTATTCAACCGCGCATTATTGCAAGTTTCGGTAGTGTCTCTTTTGAAGGCTGAAACGAAATGTCTCCTCAGTCCCTATTTTGAAATGAGTTACGTATGACAAATCAGCCGCCATTCCAACTGGCTTTACCTACATTTCACTTTCGCAGTCGGAAACAGGAGACAACATCTCATTTATCTCTCGAGGGAGGAAAAACTGGAACCGAATCATCTATTTCTTTTGGTGGAAAAGAGATACATTATTTTCTTCGGAAGGAATGAAATAATAAATGGGGCATTTAAGTTGTCCGGTATTAAAGTATAAATCTCTTTCTATACGAATTGGATGGTATTTGAGGTTTGTTTTGCTTTATTGAATACTAAAATATTTTGAGGGATATTTATTTGTTTGCATTAAATGGTTGTTAAATAATGTAAAGATTAATAAGAAAGTTTTTTTATGTTTAAAATCAGATCGGACACAATTTTCCATTTCCATTTAAGCATTTATTAATGCATAATGATGTCTCATAATATTAATTTTTGTTTTGGCGACGGTTTCCATTGTCTTTTTATTTTTTTACTGGTATTTAAAAATTTAAAAATCAATTTGTTTAGTTATATTTTAAAGGTTACAGTTAGTTTCAATGTTGTATATTGATATCAAATAACTAATTATTTTTAAACAATATTACACATTTATTCTTACAACTACAAATAACTTTATTTGCAAATCAAATATTTTAATTATTTTTAAGTGTGATCAATACTACATATTTATTCTTAGAAATACAAATAAATTTAGAAAACGTAAGTCATAATTATAGAATTTTTAATAAAAAATGCTTTGTTTAATTTTGATGTTTTAAAGTTTAAATGGCTGTGTTTCGGCCATGAACTTCGTGTGGTACCAGTTCTATGTGTAAGTATCTGTTACAAGCCTACTTTTTTATATAGCTGTGATTAAAGCTCTAACGAAGCAAACAAACAAAAATCTCGCAAAGCGTAATTTCTCCTTTAAAGTAGTTTCATTGCATAAACTATTTTGATACTGTCTTTCCATGAATAGAATACTAAAAATTATTATAATTATTATTGTAAATTATGAGCGTTAAGTGCTATATTGAGTGCATTCCAACGCGTTCCTCTTATAAACATTTAAGGCGTCCGAAGTCAAAACCCTTTTTTGGGCATTAAGAATTGAATGGTAAAAATGCATTGAACTTGTTTTTTTTTATAATTGAACAATCTAAGCAAATAGGGAACTTTTTGGGGTATATATTTTTACACTTAAAGTAAATCCCGGATCTTTTCAGCTGCCGTTATATTTTGCAATAAAACTAGTTGAACAAGACGGGTTCAACCACGCGAGCTGCGTATTTGTCCCGCGATCCTTGTGTTATCGGAAACTTGTCTATTGGCACCCATAGACATAAGAAGAAGATGCTGTCGGGCAAAAACCAATAGAAAAACTGGTTCGCCAAGTGAAGCCATCGATCGCCTTGCAGTAAGCCCAAACGAACGCTCTCGGTGAATTATTTGGCGCCATTCTATAGAGTTTGTGTAGGCTTACAACATCGGCGATTTCTGACTCTCTTATAAGAACTATAATTACATCGCATTTTTCTTACCTGAGAAGAGAAGGAAATTACTACCATCTTATGAAGTTCAGATCTCGTGCTACAACTACGCAAACAGCCATTTTTTTGAATCAACGCTTTTTAAATAATAAAAGGATTCATTTTACATTGAACTAACGTTGAGTGGTTTGTTTGGGCTTATTAGAGTAACTTCGAGACTGCTTCAATTTATTTCTCTCTATGATTGCACCGTCTCTTCTACTGTGATTTCAACCGGACACTCGACTGATTTGATCCGTCCGGTCCGATTGATTGCTTTTGGTCACTTTAATTCTGAGCCCTTATACAGTAGGACCGGAATATGCTGTGAAAGATTTTCAATCTGGTGAGTCGCAGAGTTCTACAGCGAGTCACGCAATGTCCGATGAATGGGCTCGTTCAACAGTTTTGGTTCTTTTAATCAATATAGCACAGTAAAAACTTGTACATTTTATCCAAATCTGAGCAGGACTTCAATACAGTTTGTATATTTAAAGTGGATATCCGCATAGGGCCCTTCAAAATTTGAGCGGCTAACTACAGACTTGACTGACGTCATTTATTTCCAAAACAAAAGGCAAATAAGTCTTATTATTGAAAAATAAAAAAATTTAAATGTAGTTTAAGGCACTTTTCAAATATTACATAGCCAAATGCTTTAAGAACAACCAGAAAATGTGTTTCTTTTTTGGATCCTGTAATGCAATAAGGATACTGCGCCGCTACTTGAACTCTTTCTCAATGATTTGGGTGTATATAGAAATGATCGAAAGCTTGGAAAACTGGTTTCTGACCAATCAGCATTATCCCATCTTATTAGACCCATCTTTAGTTTGGTATTGGCATGCAAGATGTACCTGGATCCGGGTCTTTTCACATCCATTCCCATCTTCTTCCACGAATATAAAGACTCAGAAGAACTCTTCTTCAAACCCGGATAATGCTGTCCGTTCCGACAATCCTTTCCCGCAAATTACTCGTAGAGAATGTCCCCCTTCTGGCCACCACCAAAAGAACTATTTGCAGAAACATATTCAGCGAGCCATTAAATAAAAACGATCTCACTCTTATTTTACATGCGCCGTCATATCTCGCCACTTTTAGGTGTATTTAAGGTTATTGGAAATGGGTTGAGGATCAACGACCTGAAAGAGAATGAGCATGTAACGGTAAAAAGAAGATGTTCGGTAGGCATAACATGATCAACATCAGGGGCTGGAGGGCCCAGTCGGTAAGGTGCTTGCCTTGCATGCGAAAGGTCCTAGGTTCGGGCATTGCCAAAATAACTGCCGACCTATAAACGGCCTGTACAGGTAAAAGTCCGACGAACTATACCCCTTGTGGAGATAATGCACGTTAAATATGCTCCAAAGACTCGACACAGCGTACGATGTCACTTCTAAAAGTTGCGTTGCTAGCCCTCTCAGGCGTGGGCTCGTCACTTGACTGTGATTCGAAATTAAAACGTCGCCAATAGCCCTTGTAGTTCTAGTGGTGACGATTTTTCAACCTAACCCAGTCAACCTGATAAACTGAGTTGTCGAGCAAGACTCTGTTTTTCAGACTTATCTCTGCTTTGGGTTATAGTAAATATGCTAATTGGTAATGATTTCTTTTTCAAAGTTACTTTTAAGGCGTTGATTTTTTACAACGAAGAAGTATGAAAACACAAGCCATTATACAAAATTAAGTTTATAAAAAAATATCAATACTTTGTTAATTGAATTCCTTCGATGTTTTATTCGACTTATTCTTCTTGAAAGCATGAGAAGTTGGTTAAACTCATGTGACTTTGGTAGTTATCTATTGTTATGTTGGTTCCCATTTTGATTTGCCAATGCTCGGTCAGGCCTCATTGTATGTGTTTGTTGGGGATAAATTTTACTTGGGTAGTTGGAAAGAGTTCCGAAGAAGATTTTGCATCATGTCTTTTGATGATATTTTTCTCATATTCAGGTTTGCTTTGACTTTGTAAAATTGGCATTTTTAAAAAGCGATTCCTAAATCTTGTCTATAGGAAATTCTTTAAAAAAAATTTATTAAAAAATGAAAGATCTTCTTTTATTGGAGCGTTTATATTAACAATTACATTCACTAGATATTAATTCTATAAACGTAGACAGATTGTTAGCTTCGGCACCATAGCATCCCATGTTCATCATGGTATTTTGCTCGGTGAAAGCAAGGCTGAAACTTGGCACTTAATTAAACTTCATTGCCTCTAGCGGTGAAAGTAAGTTCTTGTCCACAAATGCGAATTCACGAGACTGTTCTAAACGTAAAACCCTAACAGATGGTAGAAATGTGGCGTTGTTTTCTCTGCAAACATTTTATTAAATTTTTTAATCACATCTCCCAAAAAAAAAGAGATTATCGATTTAAAGATTATCTAAAAATCATTTCCAAGTGAATAATTTAGGATATGAAAATAATAATTATTTGTTTATAAATTTTCTTAATTTATATTTATTACTAGAAAGACATCAGGTGCATAAAA
This sequence comes from Oedothorax gibbosus, assembly GCA_019343175.1. Taxonomy (NCBI): domain Eukaryota; kingdom Metazoa; phylum Arthropoda; class Arachnida; order Araneae; family Linyphiidae; genus Oedothorax; species Oedothorax gibbosus. Next base: position 43,465,591 of record CM033279.1, on the reverse strand, counting down.
TCCTAGTTTAAAGCTCAGAAGGGTAGCCTAAGTAGATATTCGATGATTTTTTAACATTCAAATAAAGCTTATCCATAGTTCCAGTGTTATACACATTTCTACTGTATCCAACTATCTACTAATTACTGTTTATCGAGTAACTAGAATTAAGTAACATGCAATTTAAGTTTTTTTTATTTTATTATTATTATTATTATTTTTTATTATCAAGAAAACAACAAGTACAAAATAAACACTCTGGGGATTTAGAATCCCATACGAGTGAAAAGAAATTCAAGACATTTTTTTTTATAAAACAATACAGGGTAGATATGACAATGAAATTTGGCAAAGTCGTCGGTGCTATTTAAAAATAAACAATAGAGAACCCAAAATTGAATTAAATTGAATCAAATTAAATTATCAACTGAAAACAGATAATTTTTTAGCTTTTTTTGAAAACGATGACATTTGGTATAATTTGCAGATCAACAGGAAGATTATTGTATTGCTTAGGAGCTAAATAAAAAAACTTTTGTGAAAAATCTCCCTTTTGGCTCTGGGTATATTGAAAATAACGTTTGGTCGTCTAGGATTGACTATTTCTCTTTTATCACATAAATTGGGATTTAAGAAGAAATTGTAGCTATTTTTATAAAAGTGTAGATGATGAACTGGAAGTATGTCTAATAATTTGTAATCTTGGAATGTAATACTGCGATTATTATAATTAAGAATTAATTTAATAAATTTATTTTGGAGATTTTTGACTATGGATATATTTGATTCGTAGTCCCCACCCCAAATAGACAATCCGTAGTAGATTCTGGGATGAACCCATGCATAGTAGAGCTGCTTAAGAAATTTTTGATTAACTAGATGCTTTAAATGATAAAATTTATAAAGAAAAATCCGGATACTGTAAGAGATAGAATTGATATGAGATTTCCCTTTAAGATTTGAATCTATGTGAAGTCCAAGGTACTTAATTGTGTCTACACATTCCAATTCTTGACAAACACAGGAGAGGTTATCGTTGCAGTTATCTTTATGATAAATTAGTCGAAATTGGTTTCTTTTTTAAATTAGGTTAAAATTTATGTATTTTGTTTTGTTCGCATTAATATGAAGTCATTAGAATCAAACCAAGATTTAAGTTTGATAAGGTCTTCTTGGATTAAACTATTAAGATCATCTTGATTATTACCGGAGTATAGAAGAGTGGTATCGTCTGCAAAACAAATAATCTCACCAGATAGATCTAAAGCTAATAAATCGTTAACATAAACTAGAAATAAAAGTGGACCAAGTAAGGAGCCCTGAGAACACCTTTGGTGAGAAAGGAAATAGGACTAAGAGTATTATTTATTTTAACTAATTGACTTCGGTTTCTCAAATACGAACCCAGAAAATCATGGATCGGGCCACGAATACCATAAGAGTACAATTTATCCAAAAGGATGTTGTGATTCACAGAATCGAAAGCTTTGGAAATGTCAATAAAAACGGCAACTGTGATATGATTTTGGTCAATACTGTTATAAATAAATTTAGAGAAGTTAATAAGTGCAAGTTCTGTATTGGCGGCGTGGTAAAAAACCAAATTGTTTAGATGAGAAAAAATTCTGGCTTTCAAAGTAATTAAGCAACCTAATTTTTAGGCAATATTCAATAAAAGGGAAAGAGAGGTAAGAACTGAAATTGGTCTATAGTTGGACAAACAGTTTTTATCACCTTTTTTGTAGATTGGAGTAACGACAGCAGTTTTTAAAAAATCTGGAAAAATACCATTTTTAATTAGGTTATTGATAAGATTTGTAACATAATTAGGATGGTATTTAAGTAAAATTTTCAAATAAAACATCGATTTTGTCCAGCCCACTACTCTTATTGTTACTCAGGCCCGACACATATTTCATAAGTTCGTTCTCTGTAATGTCGAAAAAGACAAAGGAATTTGGACTGCGAGTAATATAACTAAGAAAGTTAAACTTATATGATCAGTTACTGAACTTAAAGCAAAGTGATTGTTTATTGAAGTGGCCAGTTGCATGTCAGAGTTGAAAGAAACAGGTAGAACTGGCTTGATAGTTGTTTTAGTAATATGATTAATAAATTTCCATTTGTCATGAGATGTTTGGCATTTGTTGAAACAATTTAGGAAGTATTTCCTTTTTCTGATCTGATTTTTGTTTTAAGAAAGGAGATAGTGGATTTGTAAGCAAGTCTATAAAATTGGTCACCAGGGTACTTGCGAAGCTTAATAAAAAGATTTCTTTTAGATTCAATTATGCGTAAAATTTCGACTGTAATCCAAGGATTTTTAGCTTTTACTTTACTTTTACTTTTTTTAATTCTATGTTTAGATGTATAATTGTTTACGATTGCAGTAAGCTTATTATAAAAGATAAAGAAATCATTCAATGAATCATTGCTTAAAGCATTAAAAGAATTATTTTGAAGATAATCATCTATTTTTTCGTAGTTTTTTCTGAAACAGTATAAAGGAGGAGTTAAAGGAGTCTCTGAAGTTTTAACGTTAACTTTGAAAATAATCGGATAATGATCCGTAATATTTAAGTCTAGACGGGCAGTAGAAGTAATAGTGTTGTTAAAGTTCCGAAAGAAAATATGATCGACACATGTGCCAGAAGCGCTACGACTTATTTCAGAAAATAATGACAGAAAACCATTTTGACACATTAAATCTAAATAATCATTTACATGTTTGTTTTGATAGTCGAGAATATTTATGTTTAAGTCACCAATAATTAAAATATTTTTGTAATTAATTGAATTCAAAACAGATTGCAACTCGTTTTTGAAATATTCAACTGTAAATGAATGAGATCTATAAATTGAAATAATACAAATATCAAGAACAACAACGATCTCGGCAGATTGCATACAAATATCAAGTTTTTCTATGGTTAGCTGATTTTTTTAATACAAAATTATACCTCCGGATCTGTTGTAAGATCTACAATTACAATAAGACTGAAAACCGTCTAATTTATAAATACTTGATTCAGCTTCTGTTATCCAGGTTTCCGAAAAAATTATAAAATCTAGTCTGGGTAAATAAGGTTTAAATAAAGTAATAAACAAGTCAAAATTAGATCTTAGACTTTGTATGTTCATGTGAAAGATAATACAATTAGAATACGATAAGTTCAGATAATCGAAAAAAGTGTTATCACTGATTGAAATGAGTTTGGGAGGGTCTATCTGACTAGAATCCAGATTAGCCATTTAAATTATTAAGATCTTTAAGATTTTTTTATTCAATGTACCCTGCTGCTTTCGTCTTTTCTGAGATAAACCCTCCCGTCTCTTACCCAACAGAACTTAAAAGCATTTTCACGCTTGTACACTTTACAGTTGTAGAGTAAGTTCTTAACAGCTGGTGCAAGATGTTCGTTGAAATATAAGATTGAGGTAGCATATCTTTGACTGACATCAGACGATAACAATATTTTCTCTTTAGCAGCTCGTAAATATTTATCTCTGAGTATTTTCGACTTGAACTGGACAATTATAGATTTCGGACGGTCTTTTTTTACAGTGGGTACTCGATGCGTTACAGATATGTTTTCTGGATCAAAGGCTGGGTCGATTTTATCAAGAATCTCATTTACAATTTTGGTCGTGTCTTCATTCTCAATTTCGGGTAGGCCAGAGATTTCCAAATGTTTCCTTCTTGAGTATTGTTGAAGCGTCCGGTAGAGATTCAAGCTCAGACTTTAAGTTGTTTCTTTCCTGGTTAGAGTCTGACAGCTTGTGTTTTAGATCAGTAATTTCAGCTTTCATACTGTTGATTGTGTTTGTCAGATCCTTCACCATTTCATTGTGATAATCTAAATTCTTTGTAAAATCATCAAATTTACCTTGGATGAAAACCTGTAGACTTTGGAGTGTTATTTGATCATCCAAACTAGCTGCCGGGGTGGACTGGTCGACCGATTTCACTTGCTCAGATGAAGTCCTCGAGCCACTGCATTTCACACAAATAAACTTCTTACTACCAGACTTTACAGCTCGAGAAGTCTTTTCAGTAAAACCAGCACAGTGGAAGTGGAATAGTAAACCACACACACCCGAGCATTGAACTTGATCTTCCTTTACTATGTCGAGATTACAGGCTACACAGCTTGCAGACATTTTCAATTCTGGGTGTTAAATAAATTTTAGCACTCTAGATTTATTATCACATATAAACAGTTATAAATTCGAAAAGATTTTAGGTTAATTTAAAGTAAAAACACAAAAACTGTAAATATTTGGCAGGGCAAACAAAACACGCGTGATTTCAACCGGACGACCTGTTGCCAAAACAAGCAAGTTAGCATGAATCTTTTTCAAATGAATTTGGTTAGAAAGTATGATTTTTTTTAAAGTAACGTTCTACATTTTAAACATCTGCGCAAGTTTTATTTAATTCATGAACAAAAAGAACCTATACAATAATGTAATTGGTAAAATATACGGTAAAAAAGTAACTTTAAGTGGCAAAAACTACATTTCATTCAGGTTTTCCTTATAAATGTGAGCAGGAGTTGAAGTGACTTGAATTTAAATTAACTTTTGTACATCCGTCAAGCAGTGTGTGTTTGACTCCTTCGAAATTTATTGGATTCGATATGCGTGGGCGAAGAGGGGGGAAAGGGTACTTTTCCATGTCAAAACTAAAAAAAAATAATCCCTGAATGCTTGAGATATTGGTTTTGAAACGAATATCCTTTATGGTAGAATAGGTTCTGCCATAGATCAATTTCCAAAGATATTTCTATATAAAAAAAATTCAGGAATATCAAAATAAAATCCAAAGAAAGTAATATTTTAAACTCATTTTTTCGGAATAGTAATAATAAATTTGTAAATATAATGGGAAAATATCGCATTTACTTAAGATAAATCTTTCACTATATAACCTTACATTTTCAATATATTATTAAATTATTATATAAAATGCACGATTCTTTCAATTAAGAGAAAAACTCGTCATGCAGTTTGTAATTTACATATATAAAAGGAAAAAGATAACTAAAAACAGTTTTAAATGCATGAAAAAATTAAGTTGTTACAAAAAATATAATATTTCTGCATTAAAACAATACTTTTCTATAATTTAAAAACAATTTATAAACTTCTAATAAACTACTGAATATGGTGTTTAGACGCCAGATCACTTTAGAAGGGGCTGAACACCTTCATTGTGGATGATAGCAGCGTTTCTCAACTGGTTGGTCGCGACCCACAGTCTACCTCTAGTGCGTAGAGTAATTGTATCCGGATTAGCAGAAGTGGCCAAAGTGCCTCCGACGAAAAAGTAATAAAATTCTAAACTATATAGGGATGATGAATTATTATTCGGATGAATTATTAATCGGATGAATTGCTATTCTATGCATGATGCATGTTTAATCAGTTTCCTGTGGGAGGCGCTAGTGTCTACGAAATCCTCCATTGTAAATACGAATGCACGGGTGGAGAATGAGAGAGACTCCTCTTTATTCCCATAAGGAAAGGACCAACGCCAGCTGTCAAAAGTTAATCTGCCCTGGAGCATCATAAACTGAGGATTTGATAATGTATGATGTTATGCGTCATTATACGTATAACATGCTGTGCGGCAACGAAAATCTTACGCACCAATAGAGTACAAATCAATGAAAAATAAACAGTGAAAATCAATTATAAACTATGTATTTGAGTGCAATGCAGTCACAGACCAAGTCTTTTGCCCTCGTTCCACATTTCTGATGCAACATTCGTGTTGCACTGAATATTTAGTGCACATTTATGCAAGGCCAATATTACATGCTGTCATAAAAGCAGCTAAAGTTGTTTGGCATGAATCCATTGTTGTGGAAACTAGAATACTACTTTTCATTAGTTTTTCTGCATGGTTAAACAAAATAGAAAAAACATCCTGTTTACAAGTTACTGATACATGTGTTATAAATTAAATGATGAAAATGTAAAGAGAGACCACCCAAAAAAAAACCCACGTACCAGAGAATCTTTTAACATAGTGACTGGGCGACACTAATGTCGCCCAGTGAAAGAAAAATGTCGCCTAGTAATATGAAAATCAAATCACTGGGCGACATTGAAAGAAACCGTATTTTCTCAAAAATCCCATCCGTTATATCATAAATTGTATTTAAAAAAAGCATTTAAAAAAAATGGGCAAGTTGTAGTCAGTTGTTGTTTATCAGATATTGCTCATTCATTACAACCCTGTGAGTGACTAAACACAAAAACTTTTCAGCAACCAAGATGGTTTCCCCCCTACAAAACTTTTTTCCCCATACCCTTTGAGCCTGAGCGCTGTGTTAGTTCATGTGACAGGCCCCGGACATGCCCCCTGATAGAGGAGAATTTATTGCGTTATAAGATAAGGCTTTACTCGCTGTAGCGACAAGAAGCTGGGGGATGGTTTTATGACGGGTAACTTAGGAAGGTGGACACAAAAGACAGGCAATTATCCTGTGTCGATTCTTAGTATTTTTTGTATCACACATTGATGTCTTCGCTTTTTCCAATCAGTTTAACTTATCTGAGACTGAAAGTGGGAGCCTATTTTGTAGTAAACAAGCTTCGTATTTTCATCGCCGTTTTTGCCTTGCTTTTTTAATTGGCTTGGTACAAAAGCAAATGGAATTTTCTCGGAAGGGGATCGTAGTTACAATCTTTGGTAAAAGTTTCTGATCTGAGAAAACATCGTAAAAGTCACTCGAATAGCTTGGGAACTTGGAAATGGCCAACTGATGAGGTGTGTGTTCAGTAGATCTTAAGATGTCATTGTACAACATTGGCTTCTAAACTCTAAAGTAAACACACAAAATTGTGCTCTGATCTTATTCTCACTTAAATTTAGCCTTTCGTCTTATGTTGGATATTTTTGTTTTGAGGTACGTTTTTATATTGTTTATGTATTTATTTTATCTATGTATTTTTTTCGAAATTTGATGTTTAAAAGTGCCATAAACGTTTGAGGATTAAGAAGGGGGAGATACGTGAATTTTTAAATTTTTTTACTTCAAATTATCAATAAAATTACATATGATTTTAAGTTTCAAGTAACAATTATAATGCATTAATAAAGCTTGAAGAATAATTTAGTTTTTAATATTTTATTTGCTAGGACCCGTGTAGTTTCTATAAAAATATTTATTAGTATTTCACGACGCTAACTTCCTATTTCATCCAAATATTTTAATTCGTTAAAAAATTAAACCCAACATTTTATTTAAGATATTATTCCACAAATAATTTATCGCCATGTGAATTCGTTTTTATCCTTTGTATAATTTAAAATATTCATAGTCAATTCAATTGTATTCTGTAAAATAAACATAGGGACGATATGTGTGCGTGCATAGGGTCGGATTGTTTCAAATGCCCATAAATCTACGACTGAGCTGATTTAGAGTTTGTAACGACAGGTATCATAAGACCAATTAGTTCCTATTGCAACTATTTTATATGCTTAAAAAACAAATATGGGTAAATAAGACTTAAAAAAAAATAATAATGACCCTAGTTTCGTACTGTAACTATTTTTAACTCTTCGATGTAAAAACCAAACATACAAATGTTATTTAAATCAATCAGTGTTAATGTATTAACTCATAAGTAACGAAATATTAAAAAAAAAATTAATTTATAAATAATACGGAATCAACATTTTCAGAGATCGATGCCTTAAATCTGAACATGTATTGTTCCGCTAAATTAACAAAAAATCTTAGTTTAGGCAATTTAAATTAAATTTTATTTATTATTTACTTAAATAACCACCCTTTTTGTAAACATATTTCTTTTCGAAAAAATATTGTTAGTATGATAGTTATGTAGCACTTCATTTACATATGTTATTATTGCAACATCAAAATATAGATATTTTAAAAAAAAGTAATCTTTATGTAAAAACTAACATTACACTTCTGTAGATTCACTAATGCCATCTACTGTATATAAGTACATCATCCGTAGATTTGAAAAAATCAATTTTGTTGCATAATTTTTCAAATGAATTATGACGCAAAAATTATAGCGTGACAGGGACTTCATCAAAAAGTTTTTTGCAGAAGAAAACTGCATATAATATTTTTGTATATAACTGAATTTAATGAGTTTTTTAGGGGTCCTCAAGAAAAATTTGCAATCATTCCTCAAGAAAATATATAAGTTATAGGAGTACTATTCATGTATTTAGACTTTAGAGTATATATTAAAATAGAATTTTATGTAATAAGTATTGAGTTACTGTATAGAAATTTTTTTTCTCTCATTTATGCAAACTATTTCCCTCCTAAGTTTTGTTAATGTCTACTTTTTTTTTAAGGAGTATTATTCTTTAAGAAAATATATTGTAGAAATATTATTCGGGATTATTTAGATAATATTGTAAAATAGTAAAAGACTGTTTTTATGTTTATTTCGTTGTTTTATGTTTATTTTTAAGAAAATATGTGTAATAGAAGTATTATTCAAGATTATGCAGAGGATATTGTAAAATAGATAGTTACGCATTTCTATTTTTTTCATTTCAATTTCTATTTATTTCTATTTTACCAAATTAGTTGATTACAAATCATAAAAGATTTTTTCGCAATCAATGAAATTTTCAAGTTGCACTAGGGATTATCTTGAAATGACGACCCCCTTTTCCTACTACGCAACGATCCCCCCCCCCCCCCCAAAAAAAAAAAACCCTTTTTACATGCAATGTCGCCCAGTGAAAAATTCTTAAAAGATTCACTGCCACGTACGCAATTTCACTTTACAGATACGGCTCCCAAGTGACCCTGGTTCCCGATGTCCCCATTAAAAAACTCTCCCCTAAAGGAATAAAAGCGCCTTTTTCCCACATTAAACACTGTGCGGAGGCAAAAAATGTTTTTTATGGGCATGTCATTAATGGTCACTGGTTTTAATAGCTTTAAAAAAGAAAGTCCTGCAGTTCCACAAGAGGGGGTTTTAAGGTGGCAAATGTAAAAGTTTATCAGTACATGTTATTACTTACGCCTTGTTGAGCATCGTTTGAGAGGTTTAATGCTTCGGGATGATCATTATTAGGGCGAGTTTTTATCGCTTTTGAGGGGGCGTTCTTGCTTGTTGTAAGTCGTTTTATTTATGATTTACACTCCATATATTTTGTGCGTTTTTAAAAACATCGCGTTAAGTCGCTATTGTATGTTTTTACTTTCAATTACCACATGTGAAATGTAAAGTAATGAAAGTATTGCAATGGGGTCCAAAATAGGGATTGCGTGTTTTGTGGGAAGCTAATTCTAAAAAAGGGGTTTTCGAACATTGTTCGTCTGTCTGTCTGAAAACATTCTACAGCTTGAATTAAATGAGCTACTACTTCGGAGCTACAAATGACGAGTGAATGAGCTACAAATTCGGTATATGATTTCCAGTATCTGTCGGACGTCACAATAAGGTTTTCGAAAAAATTGCGCATGCGCAAGCGGTAGCTGGCATACTACTTTTTTGGTTTTAATAGTATTGAAATTTTCTTCTAAGGTATATAATTACCTTTAATGTGAGCATTGATATACTAAGTGTTAATCAAAATTCGTGTAGAGTTACCCCCCCTACCCCAGTTTTTGTTTTTTTAAGGATTGACACAGATATGGCGGTGTGCCTTGTGATGAACTAGACCTGCAGCTTTTGCCAGAGCAGCTAACCAAACTTCAACTAATTATATCAGGTGGCGCTGCACTTCCGGCCACAGGCTATATAAGCTACGTCGCCGATCGGAACACTCACTCCTATTTCTTAATTTTCCCTTGGCACTTGTCCCGACCTTTCCCCTGGTCGACATGCCACATATTTTCGATTTGAGTTTTATGCATTGTTAAGTTTGTGCAATGGTTAGGAATTTCTATTTATATTTATATTAAGTTTATTTATGGTTTGTTGGAACAAAGATTAATTTTATATGAAACTTGGAATTTTCTTCAACATCCCACTTCTGACACCATACAGTCATAATAAAAACTATGTGAAACTCAAATTAAAGTTTTACATGAATTATAAATGAAGTCATCTCCGTATGAAGTTTTTCGTTCACCCTCCTTCCCCTCTGAAGTGTGGACCAAGTAGTATAGGCCATTCGAAGGAATTCTCAGATAGTTTAACCTATTTTTCAAACAATAGAAACTATTAGTTCGTAGATAGATGCCAGATAAAGAACTTGCTTAGTTAAGATAAACTACACTAGTTTATTTATTTACTTACTTACAACTATAGTACAGATCAAGTCCAATTAAAAGTAGAGGAATAAAACAAGACAAAACATAAATACAAAAAACTAAAAGGGTACACCAAAACAAAAACAAGGAATAAAAATATTAAAATACAAAAACCCAGTAAAATCAATTAGAAATTATATATAAAACGCGAAGTCAGCAAAAAGGGTAAAACAAGAAATAGATTAAAGCAGTGGTTCCCAACAGGGGGTCTGTGAACCCCTATGGGTCCGCGAGCTATGCTAGAGGGGTCCGCAAGCTGCTATTAGAATAAAAAATATAATATATTTCGTATGATAACAGATTTTTTTGTTTCAGGCGCTTCCTGCTTGAGCAGAGTTAGCGTAAAACTCTCACTCAAAATTTCCTCACTAACTTCTCTTGGCTTTACTCAGTTGCGTACTTAGCTGATGTGTTTGAACACTTGAATGTGTTAAACTTGAGTTTACAAGGAAAAAAATGTAGACATGTTCAAAGTTGGAGATAAGATTAATGGCTATGGTCAAAAGTATCAGATCTCGGCGTCAAGGATAGAAAACAAGTCACTAACTAACTTTTCTACTTTAAAACAATTCTTGGAGTCATCAGAGGAGAATTTACCTGACCAGATTAAGATCTATGTAGCCGATCCACCAATTTTAAAGAGTATTTCCCTGCCCCTGACGGCAGATGGATTCGAAATCCCTTCAGCTGTAAAGAAATACACAAAATCCAAGGCCTCATTGAAGAAGAACAAAATCAACTTGTGGATCTGTCCAGCTGTGGTACAATGAACAACATTTGCATCGGTGATAAAAATACAGACTTCTGGGCATCAGCACGCAAGGACCACAAGAAACTAGGAAATAAGGCAATGAAAAAGATCCTTCCATTTGCAACCACATATCAGTGTGAGTAAGCATTTTCTTCCATGCGTTTCAAGAAAAACAAATATAGGAATCGGCTGGACATGTGTGTGTGGTCAAATTTCTGAGGGAAAGTTTCAAGTTTGGAACTTAATATTTCAGAAATAATGGGCTCTCTCTCTCTCTCTCTCTCAAAGGACAGATTTAACTCATCTGATTAAGAACTGAAAATTAAAACTAACTGATATATCTGTGCAGTACTACTGTTTATCTAAAAAAAATCTTATAAAATATAAAAAGTCTCTTAATTTACTTTCACTTTTTAATTTTAAGATTAGGAATTAATGGAGGTCCTTGTCACAATAGCGGCTCGATGAGGGGGTCCGCGAGAATTTTTTTTGGGAACCTCTGGATTAAAGGAATATCTTTGAGAAGGAACAAAGAATGGTATGTTTTGGAGGGTACTCAATGTTAATACAGTACGTAAACTTAAGAATATTTATCTCTTTATCCTTCTCTTTCCTTGTAAATAAGAAAACCAGTGATTTTTAACACTTTGGTCCCTTCCCCTAAATTCCCTTGCTTCCCTTAGATCACCTTACTCTACTTTGAATAGTCATATCTTACAAGTATAAGGCCTGCGTGATGTAAAAAGTGAGTTCATATATTATGATCTCTTCAGGATATATTTACTTATTTAATATAATTAATGTTAACGATTAGTCTGATTTTATTTCTGGTTTTGCGTGGGAGAGACAAAAACTATAACTAACCGATTTGGAAACTTTTGATTTTTCGAAGCCGAAAATAGACGGACGCATATTGTTTGTGAAAATGCTTTGGTAAGAAAAGTGAAAAAGAAGCTTTGAGTGCCAATCAGGAGAAGTTTTCGTCATCGCAATTTAAAATGTTGCGCCGAATATTTAAATCGCGATTTAAAATTACAGTTACCCACGAAAGGCGTTATAAAATCGAAATAAACGGTAAAATTGTGTCGTGACAAGTGAGGAAAAATTACGTTTTGCGTTATAAAGGATTGATTTTTTCCTCCGACGATGAAAAATTATGTTTCTTTAGCGACAAAAGTCAAACATGGACACCGCTTTTTTCGCAACCATTTGTTATTTGTGAACGCGACACAAACAAGCCGAGAGAGAAAAAGACGAATGACGCGACACATCATCTCAAAGGACGACATCGAAAGCTCAGGCTGGAATCACAGTAAAAACGGATGGAAACAATTGTCAGCCTATGTTCCTGTCTCGAGATGAGAGGAATGGCGTGGACGAGAGCGCGGTGTGACGCTTGTGTGGTAATAAACCAATGTGTTCAGATTATATCAAGAGCGGCTCATCTTTAAAATAGAACTGAGGTAAGCTAGGAATCTTTTTCTAGGTTGAGGAAAAATGGGTGCAAAAATTTACCACGTGTCTGATTACGAAAGAGGGTCATACTTGGTAATATGTAATGCAAAGTTGCCTCTAAAAAAGTACATTTTCTTATTAGGTTTGTTGTATTATTAATAAAATTAAATTATGACAATGAACTTTAAAATAAAAAAATGTCTGAAGCATTTGAAGCAAATTATATCGTCAAAACCTTCAAGTAATAAGTGACGGATAACCCGAAAAATTTGTTTATTTGTGGCTTCTATGGAATAGGATTGCGACGCCTCTACTTCAATCTCTTCTCTATGGTCTGAAACTACTTTGGAGGTCAGAAAGATATAAAACATTATGTTTGATATCAAAATGTCTTTCAAAGTATTGCTTCAAAATATATGCTTCATTTCCACTAGCTACATAAAAAAAGTATTAAAAATGAAATTAATTTGACGAGAAATTGTTCTCCAGTTGTTGAAATAATACCAACATCTGTTCTATAAACTGTCGCATAACTACTCTGCTCACAACTATTAGGGGTGCGCATAGTTTAAACCCTTTCAACTCCAATGATTCCATTTGGATTCCTCACCTTGCAAATTTTTTTCTGACTAAGTTAAGCTCGCACTTGTGTATCGTTATATGGAGGAATCCTCTTTTTTGAAGAATTAAATAATGTTTGTTTTCATTAAACGAAAATATGAAAAACATGGTAAAATAAAATTCACTCTGAAACAATTTTAGCTAATAAATTGACCCTAAATTCTTCATGCATGCAATTTTTAGATGTTTAAAAATTTATTTAAACTATTTTTAACAAATAAAGTTTTGAAAAAAGTATTGTTATAATTTATTCAAAAGTTTTGATTAACATTTTTCCTCCTTAAATTTTAGTTTAAAAATTAAAAATTTTCTCCCTGTTTTTTACTATTTCATTCTGGATACATAATGAATCTGTTTTACAAATTTGAGATTTTTAGAATAAAAAATAAAAAATTGAGACTGAAAGGTAACAAAAGCACGCAAAGTGCTACCCTAATTTTTAGCTTCCACACTGCGTTTATAACGTAAAAAGTGGAAGGTATTATAATTGTTCAGTCCGTCTGTCTGTCCGTCCGTCTGTCACCCACTTTCATCGCCAAAACTACAAATGCTGCAGGCAAGTGTGATACGTCACAAAATTCAGCCCATCAAAATTAGAAGACATTGAAAATCTCAGAAAAAAAATCGAATTCAAAGTACTTCAATTATTTGAAAAAATTCAAAATTTAATGCTCATTTAAAAAGCATAGGAAGCCATTTTTGTTAGAATTAAGTCACCATTGCCATTCGCGACAATCACTCGAGAAACTTTAATTCTTTTAAATAATAAATTAAAGACATTTATTTTTGCGCCATCAATCAGTTTGAAATAACGTCAAATATATTTCACTAAGAGATTCTTTGTTTGTATGTTGATATTTCTAATACATTTTTATTCATCATGAGTTATTTTTTCCAATAAATAAATGAAATTTTTTAACGATGGATCTATCGTAATAATCTTTTCAAAACAAAAACACTTAAAAGAAAAGTCAAAATATCAGATACTCTTATTCAAACAATGGGTATCCAATTCATTGATTTATTGATATTGAGAACCAATGATGACCAATCACCAAACTCCATAACTCATACCTTCTGAAAGTGGCCAATTATCATCACCCAAAGAATTTTTTTATTCCAAGAAATTGAAGCTTTTTAATAAATGGCCCGCCGGGAGAGTAATTTAACATCGTAAAAGTTTCCGATCGCAACCTGACGGTGGGTGAAACTCAAATATTGAACTTGTTCGCTTTTCGGTTCTGTATTTTGGACAGTAGAAAACTAAAGTCCAGAGATTATCGAGACGTTTTCTTATCAATAAAAGGTTTTTTTTAACATTAGAAAAATTAAAAGCCTATCCAATCGTTTAGCTTAAATTCCAAAACTCAATAATTAAGGAGTAAGAAATTCTATTTCCTATGTAAATGGCGAAACTTGCGACTTAGATCTTGTTTGCTTTAGATCCTTCTTTGTTCAACCCCGCAAATAAGCTAGACCTATTGAAAAATTCTTGAAGATGGATTATGTTTGAGTGTCAACAGGAAAGTTGTTTGGGTTGTTAGTTGCCAATCAATCAAAATTTGTGATTTCGCTGTTGATGCAACCTTCAGCAGTTTTTAAAATGAAAATATCGGATGTTTTGCTCATATAATCTCAACCTTTATAAAGTCAAATACGGCCTTTATCTTGAAAAATAAGGTGAAAATATGGGATCTACAAATCGATCAAATATAAACTGTGGAACATCGAACTTTATTTAACAATTGATGGTTTTCTCATTTACAATGAGTTAGTTTACATTTTAAAGGATAAGTGAAAGTTTATGTTTCTAAAATAGTTTTATTGGACCAATATTTGAATGTTATTAGGACACAAGGTAATAAAATAATTTTAACTAGCATAAATATAATTAATCACCGAACATTTATTTTTAGAAAACTGTGCAAGTTTAACATTTAAAGTTATTTGAGCATGGGTAAATGGTCATAAATTACAAGTTTACGACCGATGACGTTTTTCTCCTTTTTAGAGCACTTATTAATCATAATAATCATAATTAAAAAAAGTTTAGGGAATATATTTCAGGAATTTTGTAAGTGTCTGTTTTTCTCACTTTTGAAAAACTTTCGAAATATTTTTTACAGCTAACCTTTTCTTCAGCTTTAACAAGTACACAAGTAAAAGCATCTTTCATTATTTACCATAGTTTTTCATATGCGTTTCCAATATGTTTTGTGAATTTCCAGTTTTGATTTTGAAAAGAACCACACACATTTTTTTCGTAATTAGGAAAATGTTTTCTAATTGTTTCACAGCATTTCTCATGATTCTTGACTCCGAAAATGCTGCTTTTCCTTTGGCGCCCTTGTAACTGCCGAATAATTATTATCGTAGAGATACCACGGCAACCCACAATTAGTTTGGTTGCTCAAGCCAATAAATTGTATTCTAATGTGAGTCTTCAGAATAAATAACTTCCTACGAAATTACAAACACTCCCAATCAATTCAAATAGAGTTTATTTCATTTCAATAATCTCCCCTTTACTTCCAATAACAGTTATAAGAATATTTCTACCCATAACTTTCCCAGAACATAATAAAAAACATCTGCAAAAGATAATTAAGGAAAATGAAATCTAATCCACAAACACTTGCACTCGATATGAATTCAAACGAAATATGTAATCCCGTTTGTGATCATTTCGAAAGAAGACAACGCTTGAACAGAGTAGAATTAAAGCACCTAGCTTTTAAGGATCGTGTAACTGCCGCGAGCAGATAAACTGCAATAACCGCCGTGTTTTGGATCAAACGCATTTCCCTCAAACTCTAGAACAACATTAAAAGTCAGGTGATTCTTAACTCTGATTTAGAAATATTATGTGGATTGTTGGTTAGATTTTGAATTTTTCATGTGCATAGTGAGAAAAGCTGCAGTTTGTCTTCCCTTTTGCTGTGACACAGTTGTGGGAACTCAAACTGCAGTATCCACAAAAAAGGTGTTTTGGAAACATTTGTATGTTTGGAAAATTTTGTAAAATCAAGATTCTAACATAAATAAAAAAAATCTATTACATCAAGTTGTAAAGCAAACTGGCAAAACAGCGCCACCTCAAACTTTGGAGGCACTCGTGTTGATTGTGACCCAAACTAGAACTTCATGATTTCACAGCGCAACAATGCACGCAGCATTTGATTGAATATACAATTTGTTCACCTCCAATTATCCGAATTTCTGATTATCCAAATGTGATTAGGTCCAAATTACTTCGGATCATTGGAGTTCTACTGTCGTCATTTGAGCTGTTGATAAGTAACGAGGCCGACACCATGAGTGGACACCCAACATGTGTTTCCGTTAACTTAAGAATCAAAATAACTGAACTCAATTTAACTAATCATGAAAAACATCTTATAACTTTTATAATGAGTCGAGAATGCTACGAGATAGAAATACCATTTTAATAATTTTGTTTAAAAGTGATATCAATAATATAAAATGTCACACGTCTGTAAAATAAAATAATATATATTACAATAATATATAACATATTTTTTACCTTTAAATTACAAACCGGTATAAATATTAACGCTTTTTACTTGCAAAATCGATTGTTCTGACTGCAGCGACTCATTAATGATTTAAATTTTTCTTTTTTCCGAAGAAAATTTTGAGGAGCAATTTTACTAAAGTTCATTTTTGAAAATAATAGTTGTCGAAAATGTCATAACCAGCCCTAGAAATACAAACCTATACCTGGGGGGAAATACCTCGCATTGTAGTACTACTAGGATAGTACCAATTTTCTCGTGAACAGTGTCACACCCGTCATATTTGTTTTTAGTTAGTTTTTAGAAAAAAAGGAAAAAACTTCCTATTCAGAAAAAAATTACTATATACATACGTTATTTTTAGTTTTTATTGACACAATAAAGTAGCGCATATCATACTTATCCTTGAATTTGAGGAAAATTATAAGCGTAGCACCTGTATTGAGAAACTAATTGTTAGACATTTCTTGGAAAATGCACATGGGAACAAAAGGCAAATCTGCAACCTTGGATTTTTTTTGTTGCCCCAATTGCATTTTCGCTAATCTTTTAAATTCACATATTTTTTATGCCTATGGTTGGAACGTATTACCGCAAGCTTAGTCAATCAACTAGGACATATCATATCTTTAAACTATGGTTATTCCACAAAGAGTTATATTTCTTCATTCGTTTTTTCTCTAAATCAAAATAACCTTCAGTAGTTTGAAAGCAAAAATAACTTGTACATTCTTTTCATTCAGGGTAATCATGCAAAAATGATATACTAACACTAAATACCTTGAGGCATTTATCAGTTGTTGGCAATAAATCAATTCAAAGAATTTTAAATTAGAACAATAAAAATATTGTCAGTATTAAGTACATAAATATTCTTTCGATAAGCCAAGAAAAATGCCATTCGAAATCACATGAGTAAGACTTTATGTGGTTTAAACTAAAGTATTATTATGTGGGGTAACAGGGCGTATTGCATTTTGCACTGCAGTTTAGTTTGTTATTCACCTATATACAAAAATGTGTAAATAGTATCCCATTTATTTTTTATAAATTTTTCATACAAAAAGTAAATATAATAATTTATGAAAGCGCAATAATTACTAGCTTTATAAGCCCGGGGTTGCACGCGCGGGTGTACTCTTAATAACTGCGATTTGTTTTTTATGTAAACTTTCCTCTCAACAGGTCCGCACCCTAGATTATATACACTAGGCCCTTCCAGGAAGGCTTTCTTTTCTTAGGCTTTCTTTTTTCTTTTTCTTAGAAGGCTTTCCTATAAGCCCCTGTTAAAATTGGAGGAACAGCTAAGATATAACGACCGGTCCTTACGTTGCCAAGCAATGAAAATGCCCAAATGTGGTAAATATTCCACTGAATATTTCATACATTTCCATATGGCTTTGGAGCCCAGTCGGATAAGGCCTTGCATGCGAAAGATGCCAGTTTCGAGTCCAGATATCGCCAAATTATCTGCCGACTTATAAACGCCCTATGCAGCTAAAAAAAATGTTCGACGAATTTTTCCCCGTGTTCAGGATGTGCACGTTAAATATTCTCCGAATCTCCGACGCTGCCTACGATGTCGCTCTTAACATGCTTTGGGTGCCTACTCATATTTCGGCCTGTCACTTGACTGTGGGTCAAAATTATGACACCCGTAGCCCCAATAGCAATTGAGTAACTCTTGTGCGACGATAATTCAGACTAACCCTAACCCATACAACTTGATAGGTATAGTAAACCTTAAGTTAATTCGCACGAATACGCTATATGTAGAGAGAATTGACATTTCGGAGTAGTATTCAGCAGACTTAAATAGCTATCGCCTTTACTGCCATAAGACGTTGTAGCAAATATCCCCCAATTCTCCTAAAACATATCTCTTTATTAATTCTCGAACTTCCGCAGACATCAAGTCTGTACAACATATGACAACAAATACAGAAAAAGAAACCGACATGCTTCATCTTTGTATGGTTGGAAAAGTTTTATAAAGTACAAATTCCTTAGTTACGCTGAAAATATTCCTCCATATCTTCATTTCCTACCATTTGTAAACCTCAATGATATTATAATAGGAAATATACTATGAATCGAGTTGAGGAAATCTTATCCAGCCAATCAAATAAAGTGTTTCAAACAATAAAATAATAAATAATAAAATAAATTAAATCCACTTTCTTTTACCTTTTTAAACTTAATTTTCTCTTGCGCTGAACCGTTGAAATTTCTTACAAATTGAAAATGAAATATATAAATTCTAATCTTATAACAAAGCTCAATACTATTCCTATACAGAAATTGGCTCACGTTTGCCCTCCTACACCGGTTTGGGTTCGAATTTCAAACAAGTTCGTAACAGAATCTGTCACTCAGCCCGCTTCCACACAACATTTTTATTCAACAGGAAAATAGTCGCCAAAGACAATATTAATTCTAAACATTTACAAGCTGAATTTGTCTAGTTTCATTTATTTTATTTAAAATATTCAATAACTATTTCTTCAATAATCATGCAATAATTATTATCGTTTGCAAAAATTAATTTATACTTCAATGAACAAATATGTAATATTCCTATCTTTCATTAAATAAAACCAAAATATTTCATATCAACATACAAAGAATCTCATAGTGAAATATATTTGACGTCACTTCAAACTGATCGATATCGCTAAAATAAATTTGTTTTAATTTAATGTCTAAAAGAATTAAAGTTTCTCGAGCGATTGTTGTGAAAATATGGTGATTTAATTATAATAAAAATGGCTTCCTTTGCTTTTTAAATGAGCACTAAATTTTGCAGTTTTTTTTAAATAATTCAAATACTTCGAATTCCAATTATTTTCTGAAATTTTCAATGTATTCTAATTTCGAACGATGCGCTGAATTTTTTGACGTATCATACTTGCCCGTAGAATTTGTAGTTTGGGCTATGAAAGTGGGTGACAGACAGACGGACAGAATAACAATTATAATACCTTCCACTTTTTTTGCTATAAACGTAGTGTGGAAGCTAAAAACCGCTTCTTAAATGACGCTTTCAGTACAAAACGTATCAGCTCCTAATGTTTGATATCCGTACTTCCGGTAGTTTTGGCTGGGTGTTGATACGTCAGTCAGCGAATGAATAAATCAGTCAATCAGTCAGGACTTTTATATATAGATATTGCATTGTCGAAAATCTAATTACTGAAACAATTCTAGAGCAGGCTAATAATGCCTCGAAAGTTCCTTAATAACTATTTTTTAAAAATTATACGGTATATATCTTCTTAGATATAAAATAAGATTATTTAAGTATTCACCAATCAAAATGTTAGGCCGGAAGGTTGAAAGGTTTTAATCTCGGAAGGATTAATATTCACTCTAATATCATTAAAATTTCCATTTGTGCTTCAATGAATTTTTGAAAAGCTATTTGTTATTAATTAAAAATTCTTTCATTGTCTTTATAAATAGAATATATGCAAGTATTTTCACAGAGTAAGAAGAAAAGAAAGATAATTGGAAGGCTTGGAAATAATCATAAATATTAATGATTTTGAAAAATATGTAACAAATTACTTTTTTAGGATTACGTTTATTTTTACATTTTTGGATATTTATTATCATTCGAGAAAAATAAATAGAAAATCTAAATAACATTGTTTTCCGCTATATTTTCCTACAATAAAAACTAATCTTTGGAAAATAATAGACCTAGTTTAGATTAAAAAAAAAGGATAAGAAATGCACCAAAAAGTAAATATGTGTCGATAATAAATAAAAACCGAAATTTTTCCACAATATCTCTCAATCGAAGTTCCGTTATTATTCAACGTAAGCGTGTAAAAGTTATTTTTGGTATATTCGTTTGGAATGTATAAACTTGCAACATATTTACTTAGCTCATTAAAGTAAAATATTCTCAAATCGTCGTACATGATGGTGAAGATGAGAATTTTTCGACATAAATAAATATTTTCATAAATAAACAAATAGCAAAACAACACTTTCAAATTTTAAGGATTTACTTTATTTTTTTCATAGAAGTCTCTGTAATATTAACAATGTTTAAAACTTAAATCATTAAAAATTTAATCTTCATTGAATAACAAAAGAATTCTGTTTTTGATTCAATATTTCCACTATTGACATTTCGTCAAACGCACGAGAAACTTTATTTAAAATAAAAATAAAACTTGTAGGAATATTTATTTTTGATATAAATAAGTTTGGAATAACAACATAGTATACAACAGAAAGAAGTTCTTTTAATAGTTCATTATATATGCATAAAGAAAGACGCACAGAGAGTTATGACTTTTCATAAAAATGTAAAGTTTCGCTTTTATTTTTAGAGCCTTATATTTTACTAAATACTTATTCTACGAACTTCAAATTAATTTAACAACACATAAATAATATAAATTTAAGTTTGCAAAAGAGAAGTATGAAAAGGGCAATGGGCATTTTTCACGTCATGGGTGGCAACAGTTCCATTAGTATTGTTTTCATTCTTGTTCCTTCTGGATTTACATTTGTTTTCAACACCGCAATATTTTCTTGCCTTACTGAAATGAATGTTGTGTACAAAATTTGATTTTAATAAAACGACATTTTTTCTAGGTTCGTGAATCACGTTAAATTTCTGTCGCACAATATTTCGTAATTTCTAAACGTAAGCATATTATCTAAACCATCGATATCATCAAAAGTCATCTAAATTTTCCACACGATTGACGTTTTTATAATGTTTTTATACTTTGAATTACAACCGATAAAGTTTTTAAAAAATACAATGATTAAAACAAATTGAACGTAAATAACTCTAATTTTTGAAATTAGAACTAGCTCAAGGACATGTTTGGTGATTTTCTTCCTATAAATAGTGTGTTTCCTATTAAGCACAAATGTTGTGCTGTCTAAGTGACAAATTTCGCTACAAACCTATTTGTTTTAGAATAAAACAAATTACATTTGCATTTCACAAACAATATTTGTTTGCCTTGTCCTATTAACTATAAATGTGTGTTTACAATCAAGTTTTTTTTAACCAACGTTTTTACGTAACCGATTTAAAACCAGTATTTCTACCCCAGCAGATAAAGGATGACTTCAATTGTTTGAAAATATTTCATCTAATTAAATAAGAATATTCTTTATTAATAATTGTTTTTTGCCTGCATGATAAAAAAAAGAGTAAGTTTACAACAGTAGAGATTTGTTGTAAATTCGTGTCTAGTAAAAGTCAATAACTTATGTCCAAACTGTGTATACATAGACAAATAAACAATTATAAAACTTAAAGTAATATTTTTTTAGAAATGATAATTCTTCAAATAAAACATCTTCGCGTACGATGTTTTTATCAGTTAATAGGGACCTAAGGTGTGTTATAAGTGTAATTAGTAAGTTAAATTAAATGCTAATTATATTCGCTTGTTGCGGTCTAGTCTTTTAGCATTTTGGGCTCAATCAGTATAAGTAAATGCCAGAGTTCAAAATTCTTGTTAAAAGTCCTTTAATTTAACCATTTATAATCCAGCTATACTCAAATTGACAATTTCTTTTTGCTTCTTTAACATATGTGGCCCATGAGAGGGAATATTATAATGTTATAATAACGAATAATGCTATTCTTGAGCGGCAACAAAATCCATGCAACAAAAAAGTTGATTATCTATCGGTATTTTTTTTTGTTATGTTTGATAAAAATAGTGTTTAATTTTACAAGACTTGTGTTTTCTGCATGTAGTTGTTTTATTGAATTTTTTGCACCAGTAAAATGACCAATCTTAAAAGTGAAGTGTAAGAAAGAACTAACCGAGATTAAGATAATTTTAGGTAGAACCGAAATAAGGTTAAAGGGTAGATCTGCAGGAAAATAGAAATTTAAAAAAAATATTTATTTTATACCACACGGTTACGTTGTATTATTTGTAAATAATTTTTTTAAAAAGATACAGCTATAATATGTAATGGAGATGATAGTACATAAAATTTATAATTAATAAATAAATTTTTACCTGTTCTTAATAACACTATTATTTTTTTTATATAACCAACACATATTAATCTAAAGATTTCAAAAAGGGTAATAAAACGAAATAAGTTGTCATTAAAATGAGCATAACATCCGTTTCGAGTGACACTATCAGCATAAAAAATAATTGCGTATTTAAAAAATGGTTAAAGTACAGAATTTTTTCTTAAATATCATTAACTCTAGCACATAATGTAATAGGGAGCTGGACAAAAGGGTCACTGAAAAACAATTCATGTTACCAGCACAATTTAGAGGCAATATTTTTTGTATGGCTGAAATCTAAATGAAAATTATTTCAGAATAAACCATATTTCTTCATGAAAACCTGCATCATTAAACATGTAGTTCGCTTGCAGAAAAACACTTCTTCTTATTAATAAAATGTTTAATTAGTTTTTCAATTGTTTTAATTTTTTTAACTGTCAATCCACAAAATATATTTAAATGCCAATGCAAATCACCTGATTTTGAAGTTTAAAAAGAACCGCCATATAAATAATGTATGTATTCAAAACTTACCAAATGAATTTCCACCGTAAAATTTCAATTGTTTTTCACTTCTATAAATATTTGTCGGCAGATGAAACAAAGCGCACCTTACGGGAAAAGTTTTCTACTTCCGAGCTCGAAAATTGGTTCCATTCACAAGTTGTGTGCTCTCCGTTCTCCGCCTATCGGAATTCAGCAGACGTTGTTTGTTGATGTCTCAGAGACCCCTGGCGGGGATATCCAACATCACCATCCGCATCCCAGGAAACTTCTCCAGGTTTGAAAAGTGTCTCATCGATTCATTTTTCATATGTTAGGTTCTTAGGTAGACCTATCAGTTAATTGTCATCAAAACATTACGTTATGTTATTTTGTATTTCCTATACCTATGAATCTTATAAAGTTATTATCTCATATTAAACATCTAATTTCGGTGGTTCTGTGACTTAAACAACTGAGTTTGATGTAATTTTGTATTAGAGAAAACATTGCAAAACAAACCAATCAAGACCCGGTATTTAGTATAACTGATCGTAACTTATGAAACTAAAAGTGGAGGGTTTTTTTTACTGAGTTTTTCTTGCGTTTTTAGAAGTATGGTCAATTCAGATTTTTTGGTTATGTGTCTAATAATATTATGCATCCGTTTCGTATGAATACAGCAATTTAAATTTCAGATTTCACTATTCTTAAAAAAAATCTGTCTTTTAACAAATAATCCTTAGTTTATTCTTATGGTTTTATGGAGAAATCTTTTTAAGCGTTGTTATTAAAAAAGTTTAGTAACCAACTACCAACGTTTTGGCAACCTAAAAAATTTCCTTTATAAAAATAATATTTATAATTTAGTCACTTCTTAAAACTGAATAGGATAAAACGTGAAAATCTAGGTATACTTACGTTAAACGCAAACAAAGAATGGAAAAAAGCAGAAACGAGTTTATTCAAATGGATCAAAATTTTATTTTTATTTAAATTTAAACAATATTTCCCTTAGTTTACGTTATCGTAGGCATGTCTTATCAGGTAAAAGTTAGTACCTGTTGGGTATAACTAAAAAAATATTTCTTATTGATACAAAAAAATCACTCATCTGAGCGATTTAAATCTTCTCTCGCTCTCTTTGTCTAGCATTTACAAATCGTAATTTAATGTGAAAATAATAACGTTTAACAGTATTAAAAAAATTCATTTCATTTCCAGTGGCAAAATGGAAAGTAGCTTCGTTTGCATGTGAACAAAATCACTCGCTATAGTTTCAACAATTTTAAATTCCACTTCCCAGCTAAAAATAAACTGCAGTTTTTCTACAGAACTGAAGTATTTCTGAAGTTTTTTTTACGGTCAACTGCAGATTTTCTGCAGAGGAATTTCGACTTTAAAAAACTACAGTTATTTTGCAACTCATCTGAGGTAAATTTGAAGTGCTTTATTTTAAACGTCTATGTCAGATGCCAACTGCAAAAAAACTGTAATTTTTTGTAGTGCTATTTCAACTAGAAAAAACCTCAGTAACTTTGAAACTATTCTAAAGTAAATGTGAAGGGATTTTATTTTCTAACTTTTCTGGTCCTTTTTAGTTAGTTGTTAACCGCAAAAATACTGTAGCTTTTTGTGGAGCCAACTCGACTTTAAAATTAATTCAGATATTTTGTGACAAGTGTGAAATATTTAAGAATTGTTTTTTTTTAATCTCTAACATCTTTGTGGGATGTTAACCACAAAAAAACTGTATATTTTCCATGGTTCCAGTTCAACTATAAAAAAATCTTTTTGTGAGAATTTTAAAAAATACTGTTAAATATTATGTGCAAAAATTTTAAATTGTAAATATCATTATTCAGTATTTATAAATATATTTTTCACTTATATCCATCAGAAATCTTTATTTTTAGGAATTTTTTATGATCAATTTTGAAAAATAAGAACTTGTAAAAACTTTTGATTTTACCGTTACACAATTTCAAGCATTCCTTAGAAAAGATAAGTTGCTGTAACGATCATTTTTTTTATAATTCAATGATCAAGGAGTTCTTTTTATTTCACAAAATCTCTTTGCAAAATTTATTGATAATTTATAGGTGTTTTTAACTTGCCAAAATTACATTATCTATACAGTTTAAATGATGATTAAATGATTCTTGAATTATCAATAAATTGAGCAAACATATTATTTTCTATATTAAAAAAATACATAAAATGCAATAGTTTATGCATCATATGATAATAGGCGAGTCTAAACTTATTTTTTGGGACTTTTCTTAAAATAAATCCTTAGAATTTTATTAAGATAAACAATATTTACAAATATATATCAGTAAAAAAGTAAAGAAAAACAGTATACATCTTTAATAACTTAAAGTTTGCTCGCTACCTTGAAAAGTGAAACATTTAAATCTTTTAAAATAAATAATTAATATTCTTTTTATGGAGTTATAATGCTAAATAGCAAAAAAAATCATACCTCCTACATAATAAAAATAAAAAATTTAATTTCAAAAGTTCTATAAAAATTACAATAAAACAAAATATTCTAAGTGAGAAAACAGCCAGTTTATTGTTTTTATCTTTGAGATATTAGCTTATCATGGCAAACGTTTTGAATTCCTAATATTAAGGCAATAAGAATCATTGTCTAAAATACTTAATGGTGTTAAACGATGGTGCTTAACGAAATTGTATTATAAAAATATATATATAATTCGAAAATATTTCTTTTCTAAGGTATGAATTTAAAACATGCATCCTATTATAATGACCCTAATCTAAATACTTCATCACCATATTTCAATTATTCTTTAAGATATCATGGTTTGCAATTTTTTTTACTAAAAATACTCTTTAGGAATTTCACATACATTACATCCATTATCTCAATTAAAACTATGCTTTAAGCTTCTGTTTAAATTATCAGACTTAAAAAAGCAAACTTAATTGGTTTTTATTTTATTGTTTTAATAAGGAACTTTATTAAAACTATAAAATAAAAAGTTAATTTTCTCAAACTTTAGCATTTTTAAGGAAGGGGGAACCTTCCTTATTAAATTATTAATTGTATTTATAAATTAAATTTATCAAAAAAAGTTTAAGACGTTTATACTTTCCTACGTTTTTTTTTTTAAATCAATATTCGGCTACATCAATTGGTATGAAATACGTGATGCTGCTTTCAGTTAAGGGCAAAATTACATATTTACTTATAACATCAATTGGTCTAAATGCTATGGTTTGGCCTTAGCTTTGATCATCATGTGACACAGTCATTATATCGTGCAGAGAGGTCCTATACGAGGTAAACACATTAAAAACTTAGATACAGGAATGACCTCCCCTAAGAAAAAAACATCATCCTTTAAGACTACAATATCATGTATTTTTAGCCTACTTTTCTTTTTTAATTCGAAAGAATTAAAAAAATGAAAAAGTAGGTATTGACATGCGGTCGATGTCCGTCTGTCCGTCTGTCTGTCTGTCTGTCTGTCCGTCTGTCCGTCTGTCCGTCCGTACCCCCCTTCCAAAATCGGTTCTAATCATCGGATCTTAAAAATTCTTTTTTTGTTAGAAAGCTATAACCTCAGATACCCAACTTTCATACTTTTTGTCCGTCTGTCTGTACGTCCGGACGGACATAAATCTACTATCTGTCGGCGAATTTCCCATTGAATTAGCATTGAAATTCAATTTTGAGTCATTTAAATCACTGTAGGTATTGAAATGCGGTTGATGTCCAACTGTATGTCTGTCCATCTGTCTGTCTGTTCGTATGTCTGTCTGTTCGTATGTCTGTCCGTCTGTCTGTCCGCCTGTCTGTCCGTTTGTCTGTCTGTCTGTACCCCCCTTCCAAAATCGGTTCTAATCATCGGATCTTAAAAATTCTTTTTTTGTTAGAAAGCTATGACCTCAGATACCCAACTTTCATACTTTTTGTCCGTCTGTCTGTACGTCCGGACGGACATAAATCTACTATCTGTCGGCGAATTTCCCATTGAATTAGCATTGAAATTCAATTTTGAGTAATTTAAATCACTGTAGGTATTGAAATGCGGTTGATGTCCAACTGTCTGTCAGTCCATCTGTCTGTCTGTTCGTATGTCTGTCTGTTCGTATGTCTGTCCGTCTGTCTGTCCGCCTGTCTGTCCGTTTGTCTGTCCGTTTGTCTGTCTGTCTGTACCTCCCTTCCAAAATCGGTTCTAATCATCGGATCTTAAAAATTCTTTTTTTGTTAGAAAGCTATGACCTCAGATACCCAACTTTCATACTTTTTGTCCGTCTGTCTGTACGTCCGGACGGACATAAATCTACTATCTGTCTGCGAATTTCCCATTGAATTAGCATTGAAATTCAATTTTGAGTCATTTAAGTCACTGTAGGTATTGAAATGCGGTTGATGTCCATCTGTCTGTCTGTTCGTATGTCTGTCTGTCTTTCCGTCTGTCTGTCCGTCCGTCTGTCTGTCCGTACCCCCCCCCCTTCCAAAATCGGTTCTATCCATCGGATCTTAAAAATTCTTTTTTTGTTAGAAAGCTATGACCTCAGATACCCAACTTTCATACTTTTTGTCCGTCTGTCTGTACGTCCGGACGGACATAAATCTACTATCTGTCGGCGAATTTCCCATTGAATTAGCATTGAAATTCAATTTTGAGTCATTTAAATCACTGTAGGTATTGAAATGCGATTGATGTCCATCTGTCTGTCTGTTCTTATGTCTGTCTCTCTTTCCGTCTGTCTGTCTGTCTGTCCGTCTGTCTGTCTGTCCGTACCCCCCTTCCACAAATCGGTTCTATCCATCGGATCTTAAAAATTCTTTTTTTGTTAGAAAGCTATGACCTTAGATACCCAACTTTCATACTTTTTGTCCGTCTGTCTATCTGTACGTCCGGACGGACATAAATCTACTATCTGTCGGCGAATTTCCCATTGAATTAGCATTGAAATTCAATTTTGAGTCATTTAAATCACTGTTGCCAAATCAACAATGGCATGAGAAACTTTATTTATTTAAACATATTTGAAGCAAAATAATATTTTCATGAATCAGTTTGGAATGACGTCATAAAATGTAGCACAATTTGATTCTTTGATTATTCATTAATTATCTAACAAGAAAGCGGCAAGGCATACTTTTGCATGCAATTATGCTAAGTTTTAATTTACATTTCTTTTTTTTTTAATGCAGTTTGGAGTTTCATTACTTTTGTTATTAATAAATATTTAATTATTCCTCGAACTACAAATAAATCGCGAGCAGACGATAAATAATGTTTAATTGATTTGCGAAATAATAATAAGGAAAATAGTTGATTTTTGCTTTTAGAAGTTTAAATTATTAGCTGGATGCTGTGTTTCGATTTTTTTTTCTAATATGTATAAATCTAGTGTAGAAACGGCTGTTGATGATATTTACTGTTAGAAACCTAGTTTTTTCCCGATTAGAACTTCAGTAAGTATTTAAGTAACAGGAAAGTAGGCTATTTTAGTTCTTTATGAACTTCTTGTTACAATTTTTTTTTTGTTTTTAAGCTTGTTACATCATTTAGTTTTAATAAGTGTAGATCAGCTATTCCACTATTTAGCCTACTTTTCTTTTTTTAATTCGAAAGAATTAAAAAAATGAAAAAGTAGGTATTGACATGCGGTCGATGTCCGTCTGTCCGTCTGTCTGTCTGTCCGTCTGTCCGTCTGTCCGTCTGTCCGTCTGTCCGTCCGTACCCCCCTTCCAAAATCGGTTCTAATCATCGGATCTTAAAAATTCTTTTTTTGTTAGAAAGCTATAACCTCAGATACCCAACTTTCATACTTTTTGTCCGTCTGTCTGTACGTCCGGACGGACATAAATCTACTATCTGTCGGCGAATTTCCCATTGAATTAGCATTGAAATTCAATTTTGAGTCATTTAAATCACTGTAGGTATTGAAATGCGGTTGATGTCCAACTGTCTGTCTGTCCATCTGTCTGTCTGTTCGTATGTCTGTCTGTCCGTCTGTCTGTCCGTCTGTCTGTCCGTCTGTCTGTCCGCCTGTCTGTCCGTTTGTCTGTCTGTCCGTACCCCCCTTCCAAAATCGGTTCTAATCATCGGATCTTAAAAATTCTTTTTTTGTTAGAAAGCTATAACCTCAGATACCCAACTTTCATACTTTTTGTCCGTCTGTCTGTACGTCCGGACGGACATAAATCTACTATCTGTCGGCGAATTTCCCATTGAATTAGCATTGAAATTCAATTTTGAGTCATTTAAATCACTGTAGGTATTGAAATGCGGTTGATGTCCATCTGTCTGTCTGTTCGTATGTCTGTTCGTATGTCTGTCCGTCTGTCTGTCCGCCTGTCTGTCCGCCTGTCTGTCCGTTTGTCTGTCTGTCTGTACCCCCCTTCCAAAATCGGTTCTAATCATCGGATCTTAAAAATTCTTTTTTTGTTAGAAAGCTATGACCTCAGATACCCAACTTTCATACTTTTTGTCCGTCTGTCTGTACGTCCGGACGGACATAAATCTACTATCTGTCGGCGAATTTCCCATTGAATTAGCATTGAAATTCAATTTTGAGTCATTTAAATCACTGTTGCCAAATCAACAATGGCATGAGAAACTTTATTTAAACATATTTGAAGCAAAATAATATTTTCATGAATCAGTTTGGAATGACGTCATAAAATGTAGAACAATTTGATTCTTTGATTATTCATTAATTATCTACCAAGAAAGCGGCAAGGCATACTTTTGCATGCAATTATGCTTAGTTTTAATTTACATTTCTTGTTTTTTAATGCAGTTCGGAGTAGTTTCATTACTTTTGTTATTAATAAATATTTATTCTTCGAACTACAAATAAATCACGAGCAGATGATAAATAATATTTAATTAATTTGCGAACGAATATTAAGGAAAATAGTTGATTTTGGCTTTTAGAAGTTTAAATTATAACTGGGTGCTGTGTTTCGATTTTTTTTTCCTAATGTGTATAAATCTAGTGTAGAAACGGCTGTTGATGATATTTACTTTAGGAACCTAGTTTTTTTCCCGATTAGAACTTCAGTAAGTATTTAAGTAACAGGAAAGTAGGCTATTTTAGTTCTTTATGAACTTCTTTTTTTCATTTAATGTTAAAAGTTGTAGTGATAATCACTTTTTACACATGTGACTTACGCTACAGAAAGGATAATTTTGCATGGAGCATGGAATTAGCCTTATGTAAACCACCGAACGAGTTTAGCCTCTGACTTCCAAAAAATTGATGATTTACATGTTATACCACAAAAATTAAATATTCGAGGTTGAAAACTTTTTATTTTTATACTAGTAATGAGTTTTATACTAGTAATAACACGAATTAAAATTATGTTTCGCAGCCAAATGAAATCTGAAAACTAACAAAAGTACACTTAACCATTTACTGCAATTTTACTATTAATTAAAGTAAGTATTCAATATAGGGTGAATATGACATGCAAGATCTTAATAAAAATTGCGATTTTTTTTAATTCTTTCGATCAATTTTTGAAGTAAAGTAATTTATTTTACCAAGACCTTTATTAAGCTGTAGGGCCCAATTGGTTTACCTTGCTTGCAGAAGGTCCTAGGTTTGGGTTCGGTTATCGCAGGTGTCGGCTCGTCACTTGACTGTGGTTTTTAATTACGACTACTGTCGCAATAGCCCTCGTGATTTTTTTTTTATATTTGATATTTTTTTCTTATTCTTATTTAAAATGCTATATAATAGTGTAAATGTGGAAATTATTTGAAAGAAATTAAAAAAACATAGACAAAATTTTATGAAACAATGGTGAAGTTATATATTTATCCCTTCCCCTCTCCTTCCGCCCCCTCCCCCCCCCCCCGAAAAAAAATCGCATTTTTCAGGGAACAAAATTATGTCTAGCAATAATCTCTTTCTATAATAACAACTATCCCGAAGCAATATATCATATTGAAACATAGTGAAAGAGAAGCCTCTTAACACTTTGACTGCTAATCACGCGCCAGCGCGTGGCGTGGTTCCGATTCACCGATAACAGCACATTCTGATGAAATTCATACTACCATTTCGCCAACCGTTCTTATGAGTTCAAGTTCGTTTGAAAACTTGACAAACATAATGGTCTAGTGGTTACACAAACTACATGATCTAGCTCTTTTATCTACCCTTTTGTATGATATTTAATTGACACGTAGTAATCCCAGATGTGACTGATGAATTTCCATACATAGATTTTAAA
The DNA here is from genome assembly GCA_019343175.1 of Oedothorax gibbosus. NCBI lineage: Eukaryota > Metazoa > Arthropoda > Arachnida > Araneae > Linyphiidae > Oedothorax > Oedothorax gibbosus. The sequence goes on along the minus strand of CM033279.1, from coordinate 43,434,240 downwards.
GCTTATGCAGTTTTTGTGTTATTGCGAAGTGTATTTTTCGCCTATTGATGACAAATATAATACAGCCATAATTATGAAGGGATGTTAACACCTATATTTGAATTATGTTAACCCCTATATTTGAATTACGTTAACCCCTATATTTGAATTACGTTAACACCTATATTTGAATTACGTTAACACCTATATTTGAATTATGTTAACACCTATAGTTGAATTACGTTAACACCGCAAGCAAATTTAAGGTTACTTGGTGATCAATTTGAGGATATAGAACGTAGAATATTAGATTTTACACTTTTGCAACTGATCCTGCTGTGCTTGAGCCACCAGACATACTGCATTTCGCAGTGTGGTTTAGTTTGTTATTCAACTATCTAGCTATAAAAAAAATTGTAAAATAGTCTGTTTTATTTTTTTGTAGTTTTTTCAAACAAAAACAACCCCCCAAAAAAATGAATTATAAAAATTTAATGATGATTTCATAGTCGAAAAGTTAATCACTAAAACAAATCTGGTTATTGGCTTTCAATTTAATAATTAGTGACGTCGTGTAGATGTAGTTAGCGACGTTAATTCAACCTAACCTTGTAATTTTACGACCTCGAATTAAGATTTTTACTTTTTCGAAAATGAAGAAGAGTTAGTTCATTTCTATTGTAACGAACTGGTTTAAAAAAACAGGATGTTCTTCTATTTCACATCAACCTCTATCGATGAAAATTTTCCATCGCTATCGTCGCAGTCAACGTGTTAAGTGATCTAATACATTGCATATTTGCTTATCAGGAACAAATACTGATTTTTTAAAATCTCTGATAATAAATAATTGTTGATTGCATGAAAAGTTATGTTTAGATCAGTGTTTATGATATTCAAATAGTTAAGCGGTATTTTAAATATTTTATAGTATAAAAGTTTGTTTTTCTACATTTTAATGATTTCAAATACTTGGATGTTAGCTAGTTATAAATATAAATCTATTAAAGTGTAGTATTATCACTGTTAATACTTATTTTGTTAATTTTTGCTTTCAGCTGCTGTGAGACTGCACAGTTTCAGGAAACAACACACATGTGATAGAAAGGGAACATCTTTAGGGCTTAGACTACTAAGTATTACATTTATATGTATTGTATTTGCATTGTTACCTGTCATTTTATTAATAAAATATTAGTAATTCAAGTAGCGTTTCTTTTTTCTTGTGTTTAAAATAAATTTTTGAGTGTCCACATGCTTTCAGTTTTTAGGAAGTTTTAAATTAAGTGGAGTTCAATAGGTAGCTGTTAAACAAGGTAGGTAATGAATTTGAGAAAGTCGTGAAGAAAATTTGAAATTAAAAGAAAATTCTACTAGACAGGGGCTTATATGAAATAATGGAGAAATTATTTTACTTCAATGGTTTTCTAATAAAAGGGTTAAGCTCCAAAATACCTTCAAGGCTTTAGTTGCATTGGTATGTTCTCGGTTCAGCATCGGGAGCATGTTGGTTAAACGTTGGGTAGAAACCGTTATTACGAACGGAATGCGTTGGAATCTACCCGGATAAGCATCGGGTAGACGACGGCGAAAGTTAGAAAATCCATTGGTAAGTCCTCGGTTTAGCATCGGGGGCATGTTGGGTAGATACCGTTAATACGTAGGAAAAAGGTTGGAATCGACTCGGCTAAGCATTGGGTAACTGATTGCACGTCGGTAAATGGTCGCAAGATAATCGGTTAACGGTCGTATAATAACGCGAGTTAGGTTGGCGTGACGTGGGTAAATGGTCGCGCTTGGAGTTGTTAAGAAGTCGCTGCGATGGTCAAATCCGATCAATAACCGACCATTTGTAGTTGCAAAAAGGGTGGTAACTAGTCGCCGACGATTGGCGAAAGGTCGTATATTGTACATCGGCCCGATGCACTGCCGATTGGCATTTCCGATCTCTTGCCGACATACCAAAATGCGTCGGTAAGTGGTCGCACCTGATTGGCAAATGGTCGCTCGCCAAGGACGAAACGAAGCCGCTGCGATGGACATCGCCCACCCTTTTCCGACGTGATCGGCTTGATGTCGCAGAATGTTTTGTGACTTTCGGCCGATGCTCGGCCAACGATTATTTGCTGCTTGGGAAGTCGCTGCGATGGTTAAATCGATCAATAACCGACGATTTGGGGTCGCAAAAAGGGCGGTAACTAGTCGCCGACGATTGGCAAAAGGTCGTGTTTTGTACATCAGCCCCATGTGCTGCCGATTGCCATTTTCGATCTCTTACCGACTACCAAAATGCGTCGGTAAGTGGTCGCACATGATTGGCAAATGGTCGCTCGCCAAGGACGAAACGAAGCCGCTGCGATGGCCATCGGTAATCCCTTTCCGACGTGTCGGCTCGATGTCGCAGTATTTTTTTGCGACGTTTGGCCGATGCTCGGCCTACCGATTATTTGCTGCTACGGATGTCGCTGTTAAAAAGTAGATGCCTATTCAGGTGTCGGACTGTAGTTCTGAAATATGATGCCCGTCGCCAATAGCTCTCGTGTAACTTGCGAAGATAATTCAGCCTAACCTAACCATCGTAATCTAACAAGCAACCGTACCTTCTTCCACATCCCCCTGCTAATGACACAACCGAAACACAATGACAGCGAACCAAACAAATAAAAAAACGCTGATTAGTAATTTTCCATGAATGGGACAATTGTCCAGCGGCGGACCCATTTACATTCGCTTTCACGGACCATTAAGTTCGGACGCCGGCTCGCGTTGCAATTCGATTTCCTATTTTTGGGGATGTATTTTGTTTTGTAAAGAAACCCTATTTTAAAGGTAAACAAAACAGGGAAAATTATTACTTACGGTGCATACGTTAACTAAAATTGTAGGATAATAAAAAGAGACTAGAGATACAGAATATAAGCATTTAGCATATAAAAAAACTAATAAAATGGCTAAGTAAATACAATTTTAAACTTTGTGAATTTCATGTATTTGTTGTACTACAAATAATTTCAATGCATATTCAATGGGTAGTTGGTTGACTGGTAGACAGATATCCGTCCAGATTTACAGACAAACAGACAAAAAGAAAGTTACGTATTTGATGTTATATCTTTCAAGCAATTTTTTTTAAAGATCCGATGGATGGAGAGGTTCGGACGGACGAAAAAACGGACATCTTCAGCATGTCTATACCTACTTTTCCAATTTTTGAATAAATTTTTTCAGCTAAATATACAACGACTTTTCTCTTTTAAACAAATAATACGAAAAATCAAAGAGAGAATCTCTTTGTTATATAAATTTTGAAGTCCCTCCAAACTAATTAGCAAAAAGTAGAGTTTTAGAAATAATATAATACTAGGGGCACTCCCTCTGCTCACTATCGCACGCCAACCCCCTGAAACTGCTTGCGCAGTTCCCTTTGGATCGTTTCGCTCGCTAACCGTTCATTGAAATATTTTAGTCTAGCCTTTAGTATCCTTTTAAAAATCAATAATTAAAAATTTATGCGTATAAAATTTTCTTTAATGTGATGTATCCAACCTTTTTTTGGTTAATTTTACGTGGAATGACCCATATGTATATTAAGTTATTGAAATGTATGTTTGCTTTCTCCGGAGTTTCACTTCTTCTTGCGATTCTCCTGCTAAGATTATTGCGAAAAAATTCCGCTGCTTGACTAAGATACAATTGCAACTAAATTAGAAACCGTGGTAGCCGTCAACGCTTAGAAACTATGTTTAAAAACAAATTGAGTTTTTTATTTTTCAACTATCATCAAATATATTGACCGTAACTGGATTTCAGCAAACCACGTGAATTCCACGTGTTTTTTTAACAATAGTGTTGGGTAGTTCAGTCGATCGAAATTATATTTTAATTTTTATACATTAAACATCCCTAATATTACGCATGTTTGGTTAACCTAAAGAAGCATGTCCGGCATTTTTTCGCAAAATCTGGTAATCCCACCAAATTGATATTATGGCAACCTAGGCGATGAAAATCGGGCTAAATTGCCACAGAAAACATTTTTTTATGCAAAATTCGACAAATATTACAACCCTGAAATTTCTTAAAACCCCATTTAAATTTTAAATAATTATAATTTATTCTGTGGCGGTTCACCACACAAGCAACCTCAATATTCCATCAACAACTAGGTGGCGCTAATTTACCATCTCGTTCCTACCACTATTCTAAGTAACAACGATACAGTAGTATAAAAGCCCAGGTAACTCATCTCCACCTTGAGATCCTTTTGGTAGACGGTGGGTTACTGAGCGTACAGTGGTGACCCCGGAGTGATCGTCACCCACTCCAACGATGCTCCTGCTACGATGCGCTCAACCACGGTTTACTCGCTGCTATGCACTCAACGCTGCACGCAACTCAACTCAACGCCCCTCGCAACTCAACGGCCAACGCTGGCACACATCTCAACCGCAGCACAACGCACAGCAAAGCAGCCTGCGCACGGCTCCTTACCTCGTTTCTAGGAGGAGAGTGGTGTGGCGGTTCACCACACAAGCAACCTGAATATTCCTTCAACAACTAGGCGGCGCTAATTTTTCATCTCGTTCCTACCACTATTCCAAGTAACAACGATAGCAGTAGTATAAAGCCTAGGTAACTCATCTAGACCTTGAGGATCCTTTTGGTAGACTGTGGGTTACTGAGGCCGCTACAATTCTGAAGTTTTTTATACCAATCTTTTATCAATTATATGCTTAACGATTTTAAATAATTATTAATTTTTTTAAATCAATTATTTGACATTTTTAACGTTCCACTTTTTTTAAAATATGGTATGAAATTTAATTCACTTTTCCTGGTGCGTTTTTTTTATCTTTTTAATATTCCAAAATATCCATTTTTAATAATTATCAAATAGTTCAGTATTTTTTATACGTATTGTTTGCATTAGAGAATTTACTTGCGCGTTTATAAGTTGATCCTGAACATTTTCCTTCCTGATTTTCTTATTTTAAAATATAAAGTATAAACAAACTCGATTGTTGCCATTGCAGAGTTAGAAATATAAGGAAATTTGGGAGCCGTATAAGAGTATTTTATATAGAGAGAGATTTTCAGAAATAACGAATTACGTATGCAAACAAAATCTTTCAACCATTTACTAATTTTATCTGAGATTTAAAATTTAATTGCTTTCATGTTATCTGCATTCACTAGGTATGGGAATCATCAAACATCCATTTAACAACAAAATTAATCGAAGACAGCCGGTTATTTAATTTTAATTGTACAGTTTAAAATAGTGTCGCCATGCTGTAATTTTGCATTTTAAACTTAAAAAATATAATTAAATAACTAGATAACATTTTCGTTTTAAAATTTGTTTCATTTCGATGTTAAGTTGATTCTCATACCAGGAAAAAAAAGGGCTAACATGGCAAAGCAATACTTCTGCGGAAGTTGTGATTCGAAAACTAATGCATTGGCTCTATGGGACTGACAATCCCTCTTCTATGCTTTGACGGCCGACTGCTATCCAAACTATTCGCCATGTCAATGATATCCAAATCTAACGTCTTTCATTGCTGACAATGAGAGCCCTCCCTGTTCCCGCGCTCCGAAAAACAAACAAAAACTGTAATTTGTCAATCTTTCGGTGCACTTGATTTGACATTCGCAAGAGACGAGCGCTGATCCGGAGCCAAGTTGGAATGAAAAGGAAACTTGTGCAGCCGTCAACGGCCGGTGTGAGTCATAGAGTTGAGAAGGAGATGGAAATGCTTGGCGAGAAACAAAGTGAAGCCGTCAAAAAGTCGCCAATCCACTCTAGTCATCCCAAACAAACTTAATGTTAGGCTAAAAAGCACCATTTTATTCCTTAAAACGCAATCATTAAAAATATAAAAACAATTCTATTGCAGAGACTATTTGCAGAGGCTGTTGCACGAGATCTGAATGTGTGCAAGGTGGTAGTCATTCCCTGCACAAGTACGAAAAAGGAATTGTAATTAATATAGTTTATATTAGATAGTCAGGAAGTCGATGTAGTAAGCAAACACAAACTCCACTGTAAAATAGCGCCAAATACTTCGCTAAAAGCGTTTGTTTGAGCTTACTACAGTGATCGATGGCTTCACTTGGCAAACCGATTTTTGTATTTGTTTTTGTCCACCAGCCATCTCCAGCTTCTTAACTTGGTTGATCTTTTCATGGAGAAGAATGGATATCATTGATTCAGTGAGTTGAAGGTTGTTTATTTTTTCCTCGTATCTTTTCGATAAGCAGATACCCTTTATCTGTTTGTGAATTTTTAAGTACCGATTTTCTAGCTTATCAGTATTTTATAAGTTTATTTATAAATGAGGACAATTAAACAATAATAAAAATTAAAAAAAAATGAAATTATCATTTTCATCGGTTTTTTAATGCGGAAACTTGTTTATTTATTAAAGTTTTTATACACTTTCAAAATGTATATGAACATAAATATTTATTTATTAAAAACGTTTTAGAAAATGTGTTATGATTTGAACACTAACACCAGAATTGGCTCCTTTAAAATAATGATTTTTTTTAATCAGTGGCGTTTTTTATGATAAGTATTTATGAACTGCATTTAACAAGCAAATATTTTAGTTGTTGATTCTTAAATAGGAAAAACGGTAAATATTCCATTCAAATCCGAATCCCCCAATCCGATTAGACCCAGCTGCATACTTCATCAGAGCAGTGGTATGATGCGGAGCAAAGTAGGAAACCATTCTCCTTCGAAAGAGAATGAAAAGCCAATAAATGTGCGCCAATGAGTCCGGCCACTAGGAAATTGCTTCCAACTCGTCTGCTTCCCGATGATTGCTTCGAATGACGAAAGTCAAACGATTATTATGTCTATGGGGTGTCTATTTTTAGGAAAGGCTTCCTACAATTTTTTTTTCAAAGCTTTATTTGTTGGGTTTTAGTTAGTAAGTAGGAGAAATGAACTAAAAATTTTATGAAACCACTAAAATTTAATGCAAACTTGATGTTTTAAGCTATTACATAAAACCATTCATGGGTTGGCAAATTTCACTACGAAATCATCTTTGGATTCATACTTTCAATTGGAAAAAATAACACTTGTTATTATTTTCATTTTGAATGTTTCGTGTATAATAGTCTACTCCATGAGAGTATACAGTTCGAGATTGTATGTGAAGAGGGGAACGATGCCTTCTACAGGTGATTATTTGAAATCATTTGAAAGTTTTAAAATAACCCGAAGGAGTCCTTTTCGTATTCATTATAGTTATATCGCTTCTTGGGAACAAATAATACACCTAAGATCTTAAAATTTACAATTTCTACTTAAATTACCTGTTCCAAATTTAAAAAAAAAAATCATTCACCATTTCTAAGGGTATTTACAAAAGAATAACCTATAACAATAACGTTGTTAAAACATTGCCAGTAAATAGATTTCAAAACACTCAAAAACCACTCAACCACTATATGTACCGCTTTACAATCCCCTATTTTCACAATTTGATGACAGGGATACACCTTCTGGAAGCCGAATCCATTTCATCTTGCTACATTGTCAACAAGATCTGGATATTAGGCTTGTGTGTTATTTAAGGTGAACAGGTCTATTTCTGTACTTGTATAGAAAATAAGGGTTTTCGTTTGATATTATTTTCGTGTATTCGGTGCGAACTCAAATTTGATCGAAATCTGAGCAGGATTTGAAACACTAAGACAAATGTACAATATTCTTACTAAATTAAATACGTTTAACAACTTTCTAACTGACATTTTTTCCTGTCGCTCTTATACCCTTTTCGAGGTGAGTGTAATTTGATGACATGAAAATATGCCTTCTTATTCTTTTTAAATTTTAAAGGGATTTTTTAATTGAAGTACTTCGAATGAAACTTTTTTTGCGATTTTCAATGTCCTAGTTTCAGTGCTTCTTATTTTTCAGCACTTGTCTGTAGCATTTGTAGTTTGGACATGAAAGTGGGTGATGGACGGACAGACGGCCAGAGCCTTGATAAAAGCTTCCAGTTTTTATGTTGTAAACTTAGTGTGGAAGATATAAAATGGGGTGGACCCAGGCATAATATATTGAATCAAGAATTTATTATCGGTTGAATAACGTAAATGCTTAAATCTAAAGAGCAGAGGAAGCAGTTTTTGCCAATTAGGGTTATATAACATGTGCCTATATTTATAAAAAACATTTATTCAAATTTTATTAAATGAACTCTTTAATATCTATGATTGATAGTTAAAGCATATCAATTTTTTAAAAAATATTTGGTTCAATGTGATGTTTTGGGTAGTTAGTGGTAGGTTGTTATAAAATAACGGAGATATATAATGGGAATGGGCACAATTATATTTTGGTTCGAGTTATGAAATGTGCATGAAAAATCAAAGATAAGTTTAAGTCTTATAATATAGTTATAGTTATTACTAAATTTTTCGAAATTATTGAGTACCAACTAATTTAATTATCGGAAATATGAAGTACCTTTTAACCTAATTAAATCTTTTTATCAATTAATCAAATATTATTAAGTTGGATAGTTAGGTTTTTAAATGTTTAAATTTAACAGAATGCAAAAATTCAAATAATTTCAATTAAAATTGTTTGAGTTTTTGTATATCGTATAATTTGATATATTAAGTACATTTTATTCCTAATATATATTAACATACTAGTTCATATGAAAAATCTAGACCAGTATAAAAAAATTCCGCTGAACAATGTCTGACCAATTTGCTGACTTTCTAACAAGCAAGTGGACAATATCCCCTTTGTCTATCCGTCGCTCGAATGCCTCAACTTTTTTTAGTGGGCCGAGTGGAGTTCCGGTGCAAACCATCAGTACATTTGACGCGTCTTACACGATATTTAGTTTTTTCTCTCTCTTTCGATATGTCTGTGTTTCCAGGAGAAAAATCCTTTTTTGTTTTAAAATAACTGAATGCTGAAAATTGGGGACATGGGGGATAGTGGAATGTCTTCGTGAAAGGAAATAAAGTGATTTTTTTTCGATGTTTTGAAAGGATATATGTGTTTTATCAAATGCAGTTAAGGAATTCACTTGTTTCCTTCGGTATGAAACATTTAAAAAAATGCTTTTGATCCATTTTCTCAAAACATGTTCATATATTTTCTCAATTTTCTAATCAGCCAAACTTAATAGACTGGATTTCTGCTTTGGATATCGTTGGATTGCTTTTGATCCCCAGCAAAATATTTAGTTACATAATTATAAATAACTGCAAAAAATTACAAAATGTATTGAAAAAACAAGTTATGAGTAACCTAAAGCTATACAATATAAAAATTCTTCACCGGTTTTAAACCGTTCCACTGTCACTTTAAAACCGTTAAGTATATAGTTCCCAACCAAAACATATTCTTAACTAGTACACATTATACAATAACATTATGAGTGCCATCAGGGGTGTGATTTCAGTTAATACGGTCAGTTTATGTGGTTTAAAACTTTCAAATATGTGATACGAATTTAAACTGTCAACAATATGGAATATTTCTTTGAAAGTAACGTTTTTTTTGCAATACACTTTAACTATATATTTCTCCGAAGCTTTATTATTTCCTATTAAAGAATGAAAAACGCGAAACTACATTTGAATTAATAAGGAAACACTTTTCGCTTATTATAACACTTTGACCGTTAATTTTTATTCAAAATATTTTTCCAAGAATGTCAAACATCGATCGATAAAATATTAAATGTTTGCCAGAAAAAAGCTTGTCACATAATCACTATTAAAGTGAGGCATGACAAATTAAGAAACTCTACCTATGTCGTATACTTTGGAAAAGGATAACATTTTTACTTAAATAGTAAAAAATATAAATGTTAAAACTATGATTACAAATAAATTTAAAAAGTAAATTGTTGGAATAATCTGAAATACTTCATCTTCTCTGCATTTCGACCAGCAAACCAAAATGGCTTCCGTTTGTTAAACTATAATCTCCTGTGATTTACGCTCAGGATTAAATAGTGGAGATGGGCCAACTGTATGTTAACTTGGACGCACCTTGGATTCATGATAGTGACGCCAAATAAATTTTAACCAAAAGTCATCTTGGATTAAATTATTCTAAAATTATACTCAAAATTTTATTTATAAACATATTTTGATAGCTTCGCATTAAAATATGATGGAGAATAATACTTATCCCTAACAAAAAAAAACTTTGGAGAAGTAAACAAGTGCCAATCTCAAAAACAAAAACCTGATGCATTTATTTTATAACAAAAAACAAGTCACCGAGCCCAACAACAAGGTGATATATTTTTAGATTATATTGGAATGCGCTTATGGATTGATGAGAAAATGTCTGCCCCCTCTTCCCCTGTTACCTCAAACTCTTTGATGTTTTGTTTTATTTGTATTGTTGGTTGTTTTCCTTGATCGCTTTGTTGTTCATGTTTTTATTGTTCCTCACGTTCACTTTGTTGTTGACAATGAGATCTTTATATTTCTTGGTGTAATTTCCCAAATAAGGCCATAAGTTACAACAACACACAAAAAACAAGTCATTATGAAAGTTGTCGCTAAAAAAAGCTGTGATATACAGGATTTCCAATCTCTTGTTTAAAACTTCTTGGACTTTATAAATTGTATAATTTAAGTTCCACTGCCATAAAAACAAATTGCGCTGTTTGAGGCTGGTGTCCATATTAATCACCCTCTATACCTTTATATAAATGTATTGAGATCATATATTTGTTAAAGTATTTTTTTAAGTACCCTTCGTTATTTTTATTATTTATTAATTTAAATTCATTTGCGTGATTGAATATTTTTGAGGTGGATTAAGATGGACACCAACCTCAAACAGCGTATTTTTTTATGGCAACGGATTTTAAATTATACAATTTATAAAGTCCGAGAAGTTTTAAACAAGAGATTGGCATTCTTGTATATCACAGCTTTTTTTCGCGACAACTTTCATAATGACTTGTTTTTGTTATAAAATAAATGCATCAGGTTTTTTTTAGATTGGCACTTATTTACTTTTCCAAAGTTTTCTGTGTTAGGGATATCAGTATTATTTTAAAATTTATTTTACAAGATGTATTTTGCTGTAGAAAGGATTAATAAGAACAAGTTTCATGAACAATAACAAAAAATACAATATGACTACAAAATAGACGACATGATTTCAATGTTTATGGAGAGTTGTATAACTTGCGAGAACAAAAGAAATATTATTTCTTACTTTTCATAGAAAAAGCGAATTGTTTAGAAAATTTGAATGTTAATTGAACTGAACCTGGCAACCCCAAATATGGCTGTTTACATTTCTAGATCAAGATTTCAATCATTCCACTCTCGTTGTTGATATATTTTCTTTAAATAAAAACGCCAAAAAGTTTAAATGACGCGTTCCGTTTATTAATTAGAATTTTTTTTTTCATTCTGCCGATTCAGATATTTGACTAATCATATATTTTAGAAGCTGTAACGGGACAAAGCGGCTTGTTCGTTGTGTTTTCGAGCTCTGACGCTCTTCGATGAAAATATAGCAAACCTTGGCGCGTTTTCTGAGGTACGTGGCCGATAGGATGGCTTGTTTATCACGCAGCCATACCGCCAAAGGCAATATAGATTTTAATTAATTAAAAATAGAAAGAATTATTTTTGAAACTTCAAACTTACGTACCAATATGAATTGGGGCATTCTTAATCATTTTGTAAAAACCGCTTCCAGATTCATGGTCTAGTAATGGCTGTAGGTCCGAGGAAAAATTTGACCAAAACTGCTCGAAAGATTTCATTTTCGTAAATTTCCATAATTTTTTTTCTCCGCTGTTTTTTATTCTAGAATAACCGAAAATTTTTTATGTAAAGTAATCTACGAAACCTCTCTACGGTATTTTTTTTTTTATTCTTCTACGAAGTTTAGTTTGCCTAATAGAAAATAAAATCGATTTTGACTTTATCATAGCGAAATGTTTAGAGTATATATACATTAGCTGTTATACCCGACGTTGCACGGGTAGAGGTGGAAAAATAATTTAACTGTCAATTTAACTATTTTTTCTTTCATTTTAGTTACATAAGATATGAAGATTACCCAGTAATTTTCCATTTAATTACCCAGTAATTTTCCATTTAATTACCCAACTTGGATATAGTAATGATTAATATTAATTTCAAAAATACCTTTGATAAGAAGCTCAAATAAAAAAGAATACATATTTAATTAATTAAAATGCCAGAAAAAATTCGTTCAGGGCAAAGATTGGTATAATCTGTTCTTCCAAAGTAGTTAAAATTTAAATCTCACTTCAAACTGATCACTCTTGGTCTGCGTGCAGAAAATAAAATATTCTTAATGAAAGCGAATTACATGATCTAATTGTTTAGATGTTATAAAGCTACTCCAGCAAACAGCAAACGATTTGTATTTTTATATTTATTTGTATTTTTTTTATCTGTGATAACGATACTAAAGCAAACGATTTTTATTTTGAATATTAAATATTTTTCTAACTGCTAAAAAGCTAGCAAACGATTTTTGTTTTAGATGTTTATTTCTAATTTTTTAGCTGTAATTAAACTAAATATACTTAAAAATCGTTTTTAAAAAATGTGTAAAATAAAACTAAATAAACAATCCGTGAAAACGTGCTGTTGAAGGAGCAATAAACCTCTAAGGTCTTCAATGCATTTAATGGGAAACATAAAAACGTTCAAAAACGATAGAAGGAATGGTCTGATTCGAAAAATTCTTAGCCTATGTTTGTTCCGGAGATGAGATGAATTTTTGTGCCAAATTTCGTGACGATCTGTTGCGTGGTTCTTTAGATCTCGTGTCTTATACAAACAAACAAGCAAACAAACAAACAAACGGAAGTTGCCTTTTATGTATATAGATAACTGCCGTTCAGCCCTTGGCGTCATTTTGAGATTGGTGGGCGGAACGACCGTTCCGTGTGATGATGATAAACTTAGCATTTTATTTAAAGCAAACATACCATGTTCATTAACACGTATTTACCTCTTGTAAATTTTTTTTAATATTTACCAATATTATATCCTTAACAAATCTCTTGTGTATTTTCTAATGTAAACTTTTCGAATGCAAATAATGTAAACAAAAAGAATCTAACATAAGAAGAGAAAATAAGATTTTATTGTAGAAAATATTACTCTAGTTATGAATATTTCCGTATCCTTAAAGTAATGACAACATTATTTAGTACTCATTGAGCGACATTTTTAGATTCTGTTGGCTGAAACGATTAATGATTTATATTGAGTTTATACTGACATTTATAGAGAAACAAGCTGAATGTAAAAAAGCTACAAAACTTATTTTAGTTATTTTTGTTGATCCAAAGAAAAATAATATGGAAGTATTGATAATGCTGTTTCCCTTTTAGAGAACACTCACAAATATATAGAAATTTTTTGACTCCCACAATCAATTTTTTTTCGTTAGAAGATTTTTTCATAGTTAACAAAACAAACTCTAACTACTAAGGATCTTTTCTATTATCTAACTTATAAAAACATTTTATTAATTATACATGTTAAATCGAAATATTTGTTGATAAAATAATTCTTTTGCAACTTGATTTTCATAGTTTCTAAATAACCAATACTTATAGCACATCATGCGTATCCTTTGTGTGAAGGAGAATACTAAAATATTCGTAATCTCCTATTTCATTCTTGAGAGTTCAACTCATACCCATTCGATGCATTTGATGTCAAAAGTCATTTAAGCATGAGAAATTGTGCAACCAGACGTAATCGAATGATTTATACATTCAAATCTATTTATTTAATTTTATTCCACGGTCAAATATTCCAATGGATGAACTGCTTGGCTTCTCAATAAAGTTTCTCGCGTAGGAAAAGACAAAATGATATGAGATTCTAAGATATTCACTAACTCAATTCCCCCGCACGGAGTTATTAAATCTCGCATTATGTTTCGCTCAAATTAATTCTAATATATACTAATGGCATTCGGGGACAAAGGTAAATCTCACCGAATGCGGGGCTTCTATCGCACTATTTGGCGAGGAACAGTGACATATTTGCCTCGAAGAGAAATTTTCTGAAAGTTGTCGCAGTTTTGCACCACTTGCCAAATTGAACAGATTGCGAACATTTTGAAATCGTAGATTCATTAGCTTGAAAATCCTACAAAAAATCATCCAAAAGAAACGTGTCACTCCAAACAATAGGTTTGCGTTTCAACACTTAATATTAAATTTGACTTAGAAATACCATTTTGAAAGTCGAACCACTTTGTCATGAAGAGTTTGATGCACTGTCCATTTGAAAAGGGGAATTCGTGATGGAATGTGTGCTTAGTGATTAAATCAGGTTCATAGAATTAAGTGCATAATATTATTAACTTTGTCGCTATTCCGTGTGGTCAGGTGGTTATGAAGGATTATGAGGTTATATATGACGGAATATTAAGCAGGCAGTAGTGAGGAAAACAAATTCAAATTTTCACAATTTTTTCGATTTTGGAAAAAGTGTTGAGGTTAATTGGGAAACACCCTAAAACGACAGTAAATCAGTGGGTAAACGCATGATGCTGTTAGAATATTGAACTGTAAGAAATGTATGCTTATTGTATTCTTTAGTGTTTCATGTACCTTATTTAATCTTATAGCCACGGTATACACAACAACAGTTTTAATTTTCAGATTGTTAGACCCGGCTTCTGTCGTATTTTGTACATCAGTCTTTCTTACAATAACTTTGAATTTCAAAAATTTTAAATAATAAATTTTTATTCACAATGTACTTTTTTCATTTGAAAAAGATTTTAAGATCATCACATAAAAAATAAATAAATAAACCTAATTTCGATCTGATAAACCATGAATTGTTGCCTCTTTCCAAGCCATTTGGAATTCATATATGGCATCTAGCTATTTCAAGTGATCCTATAACTTCTTTCCGATGAGTTTCCGCGAAATTTCCAACAGAAAAACGTAGATTTCGTCGGTCACTATCTCGGAAAACAATTCGAGTTCGAAGTATTTCAATTATTATAAAAAAACTGCAAATTTATTGCTCCTTTTAAAACATAAGTATTGGGTAGCAGCCCCAGTATGATGAGTAGGTTTTACGTTCTGAGCCTCCCCAATGGTGTCAAAACAAAGTACAGGATCTATGGTGCTGCTCCGGAAACCAAATTGTTCGCTAGGGTGTGACTGGGAGCAGTTTCTCCATGATCTTGCTAGTTAGGGGAGAATGTACGTTTCTGATTGCATATTTTTAGACTCAATGGAGCTTCAACACAACCAATTATGCTCGTAATTTAGATCCAAGTGACCAGAATTCCGATTTGGTGTTATGCCTAGAATAAAGAATTATCGGATAAAGAAGTAGGAAATATACTCAAAGAAACAACTGAGAAGGATTTTAATCTAGATATTTTTTTATAAAGTCTGGCGTGTATAAAAAATTTGAAACTTGTATTTATGTAGATAAATAAATGTTTAAATAAAGTTGCATGTTATGTTGTTGTAAAAATGAATGAAATTTTTAAAAGTGCATTTGTTAAATTTGAATGAATAAAATGAACAATTTATATTCAAAGCCAATTTTGGCTCCGAAACCGGTTTTAAATTATTTAAATGCACAAAAATGACGAAACTAGAACTGTCAAAACGACAAAATGACGAATCTAATCTCTGAAATAAACAAATAAGAGTCGTTAATTTAATGAAACTTGAATGACGAATTTTTTTTAATTTGACGAAATTCATATTTTCACAAAATGACGAAACAAATGTCATCCATTTCTGGAAAGGTTAACCCAAAGCATTTCTCAGTGAACAGTTTCATCAAAAATGACAAAAACTTGACAAAATTTTGAGTATTTATTTTTGAGAGAGTAACTCTTAAACCTCTGAGGGATAGTGCAATTTCGCTATTGGGTAAAAGTGTTTTTAATGCATCAGTTTAAAATTTAAATTTTCAATTAATTACAATTTCATAATTATGAAAATTATTACTGTAGTAAACAGTTTAAAATAATTACATGTATTTAAACTAAAATTTTAACAACGAAAAAAAAACAATTAGAATGCACCTGTAACATACGATGTTCACACGTTTTAATAGAAATGCTTTACTAATCTGTAACGTTTTTATAATAAGAATTTGCAAATAAAACTTTCAAAATATATTAGAAAGCAAGAAGTTGTGGTTACATTTTTTCCCCAATACTTCCGTAGATTTAAAGTGCTTTTTTCAAACAATTACAAAACCCCGACAAAAATATCTTATCTGTTATGGATAATTTAAGCTATTACCAAGTCTAGAGTGCAAAATAGAGTGGTGTAAGATGACCGCTTAAACGGCTAAAAAATGTATACTTTAAATGTATAAAAAATTATAAACAGATTTGCGTTTTAAAGGTAGCATTCAACTAATTCAAATAGATGCATGCGAAATTGTTGTGCATGAGCCTATACATAATCGCTGAGGATATTTTACTGCCAGGACAAGTTGGCGAGGTGGCAGGTAACGACAATCTATTGCTGGTTTGCCTAAATTTTAAATATGATTAATTTGATCTTTTTTTCAAAAAAAAATCTTTGATTCGGTCTTCGGTGTTTTACTTACACCGTTACAGATACTCTGCTCCATTTTTCTCCCCGAATGCAAAAAAAATGCCTTTTAAAATAAATTTTTAAACCAATTTTCCTTTCCGCTGCAATGCTATCGCAAGGGTATGCGACTTTCTATTTTTTTTTTCAAATGTTTCTTTCAGTCGATTAAAATGTCTGTCCCAAATATAATACTGCAAGAACAAAAAAAAGGTAAATATCAAATAGCTCTTACGAAACGTAGGCTATTACCGTATTAAAAAAAAATTCTTAAAAACTAAGGTGCAGCTGTGATATAATGGTCGGTCTGTTTATTGGCGACTTTTGATGAGCGTGAAAATAAAACGGATGGTTTCTATACTTATCGAGTTGTATGAAATATGAAGCGGAATGTTTACCACATTTGGGCATTTTCGTTGCTTGGCAATGTAAAGCAAATTGCCAAATCGAGACGGGCCATTATATCATAGCTATACCAAAAATATGAGTATATCACTGCACTATTTAAATCGCTTACCACTTTCAAAATTATATTTAAACTTATTTTATTTATAAACTTAAATTGTAAGATAGAAGAACCCAGGAGGCAAATATGTTTCGAATCATAAAGCTGAATCAAGCAGAAAAACAAAACGCGCACTTCCCAGTTTAGGCGCGTTTGGCGGTTTCTACATTTGGCATCAAAACCAAAGCAACCCCTTTTCTAGTTTCGACAATTGTAGTACTAGGCAGTGAAATAGTCACGGTTATACACGTACATAATATCGTCTTCTTTCGAATAAGTTTCTTAAGAAACATTCCATTTGAAGATTCTTATCCATGCACTTTAGTAGTCGATGAACCTGTCCGCCCATTCTGGAGTCCGTTGCTCGGCCGTTCGGAGGTAGAGGTAATCGCCAATAAAAATGACACGGAAGCTATTTTTCGAAGCACACATAAAAGAAATGGCCAAAAGTAATATCTTGGGATGAAAAACGGCTTCGATGTTTCTTTTTTCTGTAAGAGAACAGATTTTTCTGATAATAAACTTCACGACGCTGTCTTTATATGTTGGCCACAAAGACTGTGGGACGGAGAAAATTGTTTTGAAATTTTTTTTCAAAGATGTAAACAGTTTGGAAGTATTTAATGTCATAACACTTTTTATTTAGATTAAGTGTTCATGTTTAACATGAAATACGATATTTTATATGTAAGAAATTTTAAAATTAAAAAAAAGGGTCGAATTTTATTATGCAGTTTTTTCAACTTAAAATTCTAGAGGAATCATGTTTATATTAATTTTAATTAACTATTTGAAATAAATTATTTTATTTCATTTTGATAATAAGACAATATGCCCGCAAACAACTAAATTACTACGCATAATTATGTCCAAGGACTGTCCGTCCAACATGATTTTTAGAAATTTATAAAAATTATATTTAATATCTTAGTAACATTTTTAAATTTAAAGTAGTTTTTTTACCCATTCACGCCTCATTTGTGAGAACGATTAAAATTTAACATCCTTACCGAAAAAAAAAGTTAAATTTTTTAAACATAAAATATCTGTGTCCAACATAAATTGTTCAGTAATGTAGACTTCAATTGTTTTATACTTTTTCTTTAAAGAAACTTGGCAGAAATACTATTTTCGCATGGCAAATTTTCTTACTAATCAGCATTTTGAGCATTGGAATTATTTCTTATAAAAATTTAATTAAAAAACTTTTAATCTTAATAATTTTAACTTTTAACTTAAAATATAATCTAAATATTGTACTTGGAAGGGGGACTTTGGACAATCTCCATATTCGTCAAGGGTTATTAAAACAACATCAAGAAAACCCTGAATTCCTTAATAAAGAATACTTGTTCTGCTTCTACGATGGACCCTAACGAAAAACAGCTCGAAGATTCATCGATTCCACCCAATCAAGAGAAATTACCCTCACACGGATGAAATGCATCCATTCACAATAAGGAAATAGAAAACCCTCATTAAGGGTGTTTCGAGTCGGGGACGCTCTTCCGGGATTTCAACGCCGAGATTTTAAGTAACAAAAGATAAACAAAGACAAATGCAAAAATGGGATCCAATTGGGGACAGAGAGGAGAAGAATGGTTGGTTCTTTTAAACATAATTGTCCTTTTTTTAGATCGAAAGAATAAATTAAAAAAACAAATAAAAAATATAATATTGACATGGTAAAGATTTCTGTTGATATGCCCATACACTGAAAAAATATTTTATTAAAATAAAAAAATGTAAGCAGCCAAATGATTAAATGTAAATGTTTAAATATAAATAAATATGTTTATTGTTTATGCAACAAAAGTTTAGTAGGTTTTGTAAAATGATTTTGTTTTTATAACAAACGCTTAGTTATTTCTACAGAATGGTTTTTTTGGTTCAACAAAAGCTTCTTTACAAAAGGATTTTTATTGAAGTACATTATAGAATTTGAATGATTTGATATTATTATTTGAAGAGTTTAGTGGAAGAATATGCTAAGTGACGAAAAGACGAGAAAGTGAGCTTTACAGTTTTTAGTTTGAATTTAAATCTGTTAAAAAACGGTGCTTGAAAATGGTAAAATATATACATAATTTGAAGTTTATGAAAAAGGGGTTATCTTTAAAGGATGGTATAATATGTTCATTGACACAAAAATCTCTTTCAAAAATGTCACTTCGCACGTTCTTCCACTAATCTCTTCATTTACATTTTATTATATTTTATTATCAAATGATGAATAAAAGCTTAATCGGCTTGAACATTGGACCCTAAAGATTGAACAATCTAATTTAGCCCTAAGATCTATATAGTTTAACTCAAGTTTAACTAACAAGTAAAAACTTTAAAGATTTCACGTCTGTCACGTCTGTCCCAGTGTGGATCCCGTGATGTTTGAGAGATATTTTTTTCCCACTGCAAATACTTTTATGGTATGACTGTGATATGAACCGGGGGCCTTCTCGGTGAGAAGTCGGTTGGTGATGCGTCCAAGAAGCCCAACAAAGTGGGGGAGAAACAACCCGTCTTTCATTTCTATTGAAAATACAACTTCCCTCCTTCGATTTGCTGCCATGAAATCACAGTTAGAAACACAGCAGGTTTTGTTGAGATTCACTTTGTTGAGACACGTAAAATATTGTTAAGTCAACAAAACTAGTCAACAACAAAAATTTGGTTCCCGATAAGAACTGCAGTGTACATAGAAGTAGCTGAAAACTAAGCTATTTGATTTCTTTCAGAGATTCTTGTTATTTTATCTTCATTTAGGAAAAATATTTATTGCTCTTGTACAGAACAAATTTATCTATATTTTTTAGTTCCAAATCAAGAGGAACTGATCGCGGAATTATCCGAGTGAAACACACAACTGATATGGGTGAAATTCTTGAGAAAATATAACCAGAGGTACCACTCAAGCGCATTATTTTTTTTCCTAATGAAACCATATTTTTTTTTTAATGTTTGCAAAAAGAACTTAACGTCGTTAGCTGATATTTGTTTGAGGTATTTCGAGTGACGTTCAGGCGATGAAAAGTGTGTTGCCGAAATCTCAAAACTCTTTGTTAGAGGAAACATTGACTTTTTAAAGAATAAATCATAAGCAAAATTCCCGTTTGTTTTATTGATTAGCTTTCAAGAAGTTATGCTGCTTTGACTTGTATCAGGTCGTGTATGTATTCACCAAGTTTCGTAAAATGTTTTGTTTGTTAAAACTCACTATATTACAAAGTTATTTTAGTTGAAAACTTTTTTTTTCAAATTAAATTACTATGCATACACTCATTAAATTCTTATAAAGTAAATAAAAAAGTTACCGCCAAAATTATTACTTATTTTCAGAAATTGAATGCTTGTTACCAACTCTATTATACATATTAAAAAAAAAACATAAAACATTTTTTCAAAACAAAGCGATGAGAAGTGTTGCTGAAATCTCAGAAGAAGGAATTAGTCAGTCTTTTTATTTAGAAAAAGACGTTTGATTAGTTTCTTGGAATGAAAAAAATTCATTAACAGTTCATGACTTTCATAGGTACACGCTTTAAATAAATACTTAATACAAATATGGTTATGGTATGATTTGACCCTCATCTCACCAAAGTTCTAAATTACAAAGTGTAAAAGGTGTACAAGGTCTAAATTACAAGGTGTGTTGAAACTTCTCGGGGAGGCTGGAAGTAGACAGTCTGAAAAATTAAATCTTACCAACTTTTATAAGTTTTAGAATATGTGTAAAATTGGTTTATCTCCATAAAAATATATAGTTAATGTCGACGCACTCTGATGTGAGTTACGAGGGGAATTTTTTTGTGTGCAGAAAGTTAGGATTAAAAAAACTCGGTAAATCTTGACATTTAGTAAGTGCATATCTTTCTTGTAATGTATAACCACATTTACTATTACTACTAAAGTTGAATTTTTTTTACTACTAAAGTTGAAATAGTTTTTGTTTAAGAAATAATCCTCAATATGTATTACCTTGAGATGTATTCCAGACGTATTCCTGCATATCCTGATACTCATTTAAATTTTATTTTAATCGAAATGAATGATTCAAAATTTCTTAAAATTCCTAGTCTCTCATTACGAACAACAAAACAAGGATAATTAGTTTCATTTTCCGCTTATTTATCCAACTGCTAATACTCAGTGTAACTTTCTAAAATGAATGTATATTATGCGTCATTTGGACCAAACTTTATAATTCTTAAGTGCCTTAAGACAAGTATACTTCAAAGTAAAATATCACTTATTTATTAAACGTAAATAAGTAAGTTTGTAACAAAATCTGTCCCTTAGACCGCCTCACAACATTTAAGCCCAGCAGAGAAGAAGAAAGCGCCAAATACAGCATTTCATTCTGTGTTAAGTTTAGTTTGAATTATCGTCACTCTAGAGTTACAAGAGGGACGTCATAATTTATAATTCTGTGTCAAACATTTACACACTAAATCTGGCTAGTTTGATTTAGGCTCCATTCTATTTTTTATTAGGCTCCATTCTATTTTTTATTAGGCTCCATTTATTTCCTATCTAAAAATTCAATAATTATTCTTTATCATTTACTAAATTTATTTATATTTCAAAGAATAAATATGTAATATAACTCTCTCTTAAATAAAAAGCAAAATAATTCTTATACAAATACAACAGCTATAAAACAATCTATCACCTTCAAACTCAACCGAATGATTTTTTAATACCAATCAAAAACAAAAAGCATAAAAAAAATACATCATCAAAATTAATAAAAAGTAGCTAAACGTAAAGCTTACTGATTAAACTGACTAGTATCATAAAAATTCTTTTTTATGTATTTATAATAAATAATAGGAAATTCTAATTCTCGTATGATGATTGATTGGCAATGGTGGTTCAAAAGAATTGAAAAGTGTCATTCATAAGCTTTGTTAATGGTTATTAAATTTTGTAGTTTGTTACTGATTGTATTACTTCGAATTGGAGGGTTTTTTTGAAATTTTCTTTAACTTCGTTTCGATGCGTTGAATTTTTTTTTACGTATCACAATTGTTTGGAGAATTTTCAGTTTAGACTATGAAATTTGTTGATAGACAGACGAATGGACATAGATTTTAAAAATGCTTCCACTTTTTACGTTATAAAAGTAGTAATAAAGTACTAAAGTAAAAAAATTGCAGTAAGTTTAAAATGCATTTTAAAAATTTAATTGTTTTCGACTATTAATAATGCATACCACTGGAAACACATACACTCACTCGTTAAAATTTTTGTTCAGTTTATTTGATATAAGGTTTTTTCATAATACTTTTTTATTTTGTCGAAAGCTATAGAATTTGTGAACTTTTGGGATTCGAGAATCTGAAAAAATTTATTTCGATTGAAAACCACATTTATTTATGAATGCGGGCACACCCTATGATAAGCATCACTTCCTCTTTCAACAGAGAAACAGTATTCACTGCAAAAAATTCTGTTTCAGAAAAGAATATTTCTGTTTTGTAAGACTCTATAAATTTATGAAAAAATGACACCTCGATTTCTCAAAAGATTCATTTTATCGATGCACTGATTAAATCTGGAATCTCTGATACAGATTACACGTGTTGAGAATCGATATTTCTCTTTGATTGCGAAAAGAGCAAAGTGAAATATATCTTCAACTGGGGTAACTTCTGCTCAAAATAAAAGTTTTTTTAATGAACTACAACTAAGATATAAACACTTTAAATCACTATGCGTTGAAATGTTTGTACTTTTAGGAATAATTTGTAAGCGATTTTGTTAAATTTTATAAATTTAAATAAATTCGCTGGAATGGATGCTAGTATTTGACTACAGCAATTTTACATAAGTATTGTTCACACTGCAAATACATTTAGCAGACAATGAATAATGTTAATAAGTAAAGAAGATTAATGCAAACCGTTGATTTTGATTTTAAAAAGTTTAAATTATAACTATATGCAAACATATGTTTGACGATTTCTTTCTAATGTGTATAAATCTTGTGTAGAAGCGGTACTAGGTGACAGCTACTGTTACAAACCTACTTGTGTCCCAATAAGAATTTCAGTAAATATTCAAGTAACAGGAATGTAGGCTATTTTAGTTCTTATTAAAAAGGACAAAAAATAAGGTAAATCATCAAAATATTTTTTATATTAAATCATATACTCTTTGGATGTTTTATACACTATTAAAACCACCAAAAGGTTTTATTTGTATCTAATGAAATAGTTTGTAATTAAGCAGTATTTTAAAATACAGAATAAGTTCCTTTGAAAGGCATCTCAATGGAAAGTTTAATCAATCGATTGTATAAAAAGTACATTTACCTTATTACCTTCGCATTCTTTTTTTAATCAATATATAATAAGAGACTCTCCCTGAATCTCTTAATATTTTTTTATTTGCAGAAACCTTTGCACAAAACCGTGAGCAGACCGACCAAAATCTTAATCTTCCCAATGATCCCAAGATGGCCGAAGAAAAGGAACAATACAGTAATGGCAACAATTAAGAACGACGGCTGGAATACTTTTTCGGTCGTCTGCTAAAATGACCTTCTTTTTTGTCTTTTATATTAACAAGACTTCCCGGCGAGCAAGATGGGGCCAAGAGAGCAGTTCCTTCTGCCACGGCTCCTTTTCCCATAATGAGTATCGGTTGGAAAGAATACATTCAAAGAGGTTTTGGTCGGCGCTTCTTTCAAGTAGCCATACTTTAATCAAAATGGTAGTTTTCACTTTTTGAAGATGTTTTTTACTTCCTATTAACGACAAAGCTTTTAAGTTGGTAGAGTTTCTTTATTAACAGGAATATTTATGTTTTTTAAAAGAAAATGCACGGCTCTTTTCTGGATGTTTAGGGAAGTTATTAATTTTAAAATAGAACATTTTTATTTTATGAAAAAATAAAGTCTGAGGAATTTGGTGGATTAAATATTGCTAATAAATAATCTGCCATATAAAAGCAATTCTATATGTTTTCAATTTGTGTTTCTTTCTTAGGCGTCTCCTACCTGATAACGTCTTAGTTTGCTTACATCATCGTAGTTTTTTCACTAAGCACTCTTGCATAACTGAGGCACTCTTAATATTTTAACGATTGTGAGTAATTATCTGTTGCTATAAAAATTGATAATACAATTTATTATTGACATGGTATTGGTATGATTAAAAGAATCTTTTATTTATACATCCAAAAGCTTAAATAATTTAGTTATGCCTAACAAAAGATGAAAACCCTTAAACTAGGATTTTCAACAACAAAAAAATTAAACCAGCGCCGAAAATAAGAAAACACATTATATGTGTTGTAAATTTAGTTGCATACATTATCTGGTTTATTATCTAAATATGAAGTCTCCAAGTGCTCCCCTATACAATTCCAAATGGAAAAGAAAATACAAAAATTATAAGGAAAATCATGCATGTAATTTGAACCCAAAAACATATCGCAGAAATTTTCTGAACACGCATTGTTACCATTGGTCCATTCCAAAGCATTTCAGGACATTCTTCCATAGACAGTTGCAGTGCATTGGGAATTGTGACTATTTGATAAAAACTACATTCGTTCTTAAGGTAGAAAAACTGTCAGAAAAATGACCTAATTCAAAATAATTAAATGTGTATATTATTCATACTTTCTTGCTTGAAATTTCTATTGGCTGCTAAGTATAAATTGTTTAACTTAACCAGCGCAAAATAGAATAACTTTATATTTTGTAATTGGCATACATTATCTGTTTATTATCTAAATATAATTAATGCTTATACAATTCAATAGAAATAATATTATAAGAAATCATATGTAATTTGAATCCAAACATATCGAAATTTTTAAAGCATTGTATAGATTCAAATTTAGGACATTTATATAGACATTCAGTGCATTAATATTACTATTATAAAAATACAATTATCCTAGGATAGAAAATAGTCAGAAAAAATGATAATATAAAATATATTTATAATTATACATTTTCATACTTTTATGTGTGAAATTTTATTGTGCTAATATATATTATATATATATATATGCTAATATAACTATAATTGGAAGCTCCAATTGTGATTTTAAGAGAAATATTTTAAGCTTTTGCAACATTTTTGGCATTTTAAAGAAAACCTCTATTGGATATCTCCTCAAATATTTTAAGAAACAAAATTTTTTTAAATGCCATACCCATTCTTTAGAAACATAGAAGCTGCTTATCAAATATGATGAACAATATTGATTTGGTATAAAAATGCCGTAGTGATTTGTTTTTGATAACCAAAAATTTCTTGGTTTATGCATCAGAGAACTTGACAACTTATTTATTTGTAAACTATTACTCTATATAAACTCTTAAGCAATCACAAAGGTGAGTTATTACTTCCATGAAAAGAAAAATTGTAGTGTTTTAAAATCGCGATGAAGACAGCTAGCAACATTTCAATATTCAAATTTTATTGAGAATGATTGAGGTTGCGATTTTATTATTTAGTACGTAGAATCTATATATATATAAAAGGCAAAGTCCTGACTCACGTATCAACGCCCAGCCAAAACTACTGGAGGTACAGCTACTAAATTTTAGGAAAATATTCTTTTTATATCGTAGGTGTCATTTAAGAAGCGATTTTTTGAAATTCGAACCCGAACGGGTGTAGGAGTGCAAAACGTGAGCCGATTTTTCCATAGGAATAGCATTGTAAGATTAGAATTTATACTTTTTATTTTCAAATTAAAAGAAATATCAGCGCGTTCAGCGTGCACGAAAATTAAGTATAAACACAAAGGAGCACGTGAGTTTAATTTGTAGGATTGCTATTTGAATATCATTATTTTATTTTATTTTATTTTATTTTATTTATTGAATTTAAATCTATTGATTTTTTTTGCTTTCGAATTTAATTTACTTGATGTTTATAAATGGTAAGAAGTGAAGATATTGTTACAATGTCTCATGACAGTAAAGTTGATACTTGTTCTAGATCTGATGAATACTTCTAAGAAATGTTATTTCCCTCTATACGTATAGCATACACGCATTATGTTTATGAAACTGTCAATTTGGCACAGCTATGATATAATGACCGATTGAATTTTGGCATTGGCGGCTTTTGGCGAAGTTAAAAATTTAACGTAGGGTAGCTATTCGCATCCAGTTGTATGGGTTAGATTTAGTTTGAATTATCGTCGCACCAGAGCTATACAAGAGGGATATTGGCCACGGACGTCTTAATTTAGAACCACAGTCATGTGACGAGCCGACACCTGAGTAGACACCCAATGCAACTTTTACATCGTACGCAGCTTCGGGACTTTGAAAAATTAGTACTACATACTGGGGGTCGAACTTCCCATCTTACACTCTAGAGGGTTAACTATTGGTAATTACTTTGTCGAAAGCCCTCTGGAATCACTCTTTCTAGGGTAGAAAAGTCCGTACATCTTAGCGTTTTATTCGTCTGAGACATCTTTTGCCCATGCATTCCTTAGATGTTCACTCTTGTTTAAGAGTAGGTTGGCAGTTATTTTGACGATGCCCGGACCCGAGTCTGGGACCTATCGCATGTGAGGCGAACGCCTTTACCGACTTTGCTCCCCAGCCCTGTCAAGTGGTCGAATATGGAGTAGAATTTTTACCACATTTTGGGCATTTTCGGGTGTATAAGGGAAAAAAGAAACTGGTCATTATATCACAGCTATTCTGGCAATTTAAACAGGGTCTACGAGAAAGCCCTCTAACTTCTAGAAGAGCCTGGATACAATCGGATTTCTTTTTTAAAATTAATTCTTATATTGGAATGGGAGGAAATTATAATATACCGATGGAGTGCTGACCAGTGGAGAAGGGATCAATTATTATAAAATAATTTTTTATATAAAAAAATCTGTGTTATTAAGGGTACACCCGTGCAACGCCGGGTTTATAAAGCTAGTATTAAAATAATATTAATTAATTAATATAAATTAAATAAAGTGCACACATTGTTATTCAAAATGGATTTTTAAAACAAGTTTACAAATTTTAGAAAAGTGCATGTTCTCTACATTAATTTGGATAAATTAGCGAAATAACACCATGCACGTTTTTATCAATCGCTACTCAAGAAGACGAATTAAAATCTAATTTAAAATGCATTTTTATTTTAGTTAAAAAAAAACTAATGTTCCACATAAAATCTCTTGAATTTTATGAACAATAATTTTTATATTATGAATATAAGCTTTGAAAATAATAAATACAAAACTTATTATATTTGCTTTTATAAATAATACTTTACATAAACTTTCGTAATTACAAATTTACATATTTGGTAAACAAAACAAAAGCACTCTAGTGTGTTACTAATGACGCATCTTTTGTTATTTTTCACACTCGCAATATTAACGCAAAAAATATTTCATCTCTTTTTAACATAAAAAGTGGATAAAACCAAACACTCATGATAAAGTATATTAATGCATCGGAACACTATCTTACGTTCTTTTATTCTTATCCTAAAAGATTCGCCAGAAAAAATAGACACAACCTTTTAGAGCCTGATACAATTACTTTAGTTCCATTTAGTGTTCAATAGCTAAATAATGGATCGCAAAATAAAAATACGTGATTAAATGTCCTAATAATAAGGCAAAAGTTCTAAATAATCCCGATTATATTAGAAAAAACGCTATACACTTTTAATTAAAGATATCTATTAGTTGATTGGCAATAATGGTGCATGTGTTTTTTAATGAAAACTATCGAATGGAAATAATAGGTAACGAGATTTCTATTTGGCTAAAAAATTGATTAATTAACAACTATTCAAAAACCACTATGAATGCCAGGCTTTTTTTATTTTATATAGCTGTTTAATTTTTTTAAAATTTTATTTTCGAATTTTTGTAGCACTGCAAATTTAATTTTTAAATCAATATTGTTTGATTATGATTATTAGAGGCATTTGTTTTTAATTTAAATATTTTTTTAATTAAAAAAAATAATATATTTATTTTTTAATAAGTGTGCAATTTAGTTCATTACAATAATCTTCATTGTTTCGAAAGTCTCGTAAAAATATGATTTTTTAAAGAAAGTTTTAAAATATTTGCATTGTGTTCTGTCTTCGCATGAGAAATTATTTCAAGAGAACACTAAATTATCATATTTCAAAATTTTCTAATATATTCCCCCCAGAAACTATTATTTTCATAAAGTACAAACCTATGTAGCCCTAAAAGACTAAGAATAAAGCAAAGCATATTGTTTTTCCATAGCACTCCAACCATTTAATCAAGTTAATCACCAAACCGGTAAAATGTATTCTGGGTATCATTTAAGTTTAACTAGCCAAAAAGACGATAACATTTATTTACCATAAAAACCTTTACCCTGAGCATAATTGGACTTTTATCGGTAGAGTCCGAAAATAATTGGAAAGGTATCAATACCGTAAGCCGATTACCGTAAAACATGATCCGATGCGCTATACTGAAGGCCTGAAGCACTCGTTTTTTATACAGATTGTAATTTTAAAGTATCGTTAAATCTTGTTTAAAACACCAGCTCTATCCATTATTCAAATTTATTCAGAGTTTGAGGTTTGTCGTTTTATGCTTTTTATGTATGGTTTCATTTTATGTAAAGAATTTATTGCACGAATGGTTTAGAGGTTTATTCTTATCTATGTCATGATTCCGTTTTGCTCGGCAATACGGGAGCATAAAAAAAAATCTTATGCAAGTTGGCTATCGTACATGGAGACAGTGGGTTGTGTAAATACAAATACTTTAGTTTTCTTTAAAAAAAAACGAAAGTTGGCGGTTTGTTAACTTTAAAGAAATAAAATCTTTGTGAGAAGCTGAATAGATTACAATAAAATGCTATAATGAGATTTTACTTTCTATGATGGATTACCTTATTTGATCAAATGGATGAGAAGTTTACCAAAACTTTTAAAGCCGGTGAAAGAAGTTTTTTTTTTGAATTTTAAGTAAGCCGAAAGAGAGAGAAAGATAAACAAATAAAGAATGTTTCTAGCAGTGACAACAATTCCTATAGTACTTTTGGTTTATAGGATATTTTGGAACAATTATAATGACTTAACTTAAAAATGACTTAACTTGACTTAAATTTGTTTAATCTTTAAGCATATACAGAGAGTACACTTTTAAGCCAGTTTATTAAGTGCTTCAACTCATTAGAGTTGTTTCCGTGCACAAACACCAACAACGAGGAAGGGGAAAGTTCGCCCTTCCTGATCTGAAAATAATCTTCCACTAACTTGTTATCCAGATAACTAAATTACTGCGAGGGAGTGTTTACACTCGGCTAGTTACACGAAGACGCGGATCTCCATATTAATTAGTGAATAACAATCTCGAAGACATAATGAGGTCACATCGGGCGACTCCGGATCGTCAACTTTTACGGGTCTACAAAAGAAAAAAATAACAAAATAATTATATAAATATCACACGTAAAAAAATTCTTATTATTTGAATAGTGAATATCTAGCAAACCTGGGATAAAAGTATCAGCATAAAAAATAAAGACTCGATATCGGAAAAAGAGAAAAATATATTTTACTACTTTTTTAAAAGTGTTAAACGAAAGAAAAAACATTTTAAGTCACACAAAAAGGTGAAGAATTAAAATAAAACCTAAATGAAAAAACATTCGAAAAAAAAAATCCTTTTTGAACATAGAAATGTCATATAAAATGTAAAATGTTTCGTTTTCTATTATTCATGATTTCTTATACATTGCAAACAGAAGAATGCCGTTTTAAATCCTATAAATACGGATAAGAACAAAATAGTTTAATTTGGAGCCAGAAATAGATGCAAAAAGGAGGAGGAGGAGAAACATATTTTTCCAATGGATTTGTACATTTATCCAAGTTTACAACACATGACAACTAAACAATGTAGGGTAATATTGAAAATTATTGTAAATAAGTGAAATCACCAGGAAAAATATCTTAACATAAGCAATGTAAATATGGATGAACCTAAAATACGTTTGTTAAAAAATCGGTGGTAGGTGTACTTAGTACTAGCTCATAAGTTTTTTAATAATTTCACAGATGTATAATTTCTCAGATTGCACAGATGTATAAATGTACACGATCACATTTACTCATAAGGTTATATTTTGAATACTTTATCCTAGACAGCACCAAATGTTGGTTTATATTAAACCCTATTCATCATTTCAAAACCCACACCAGTTTAGATTGATATATAGCCGAAAGTGAAAACGGATATGGGACACAATTACAAAGCTGGCTTCATGATTTCATAAATTCGCCATACAAAGAAATATAATACTATAAATGAAACTTGTGCATCCTATGTTTAAGTTATAATTACTTCATAAGCCCTATTTTTGAAAAAGTATACATTTAATAAAACCTGGGTCTACCCTATTTAATTTGCAATCCCCAAATATAACAAGATATAGTTAATGCATTTTAGTAGCTACTTTCTAATGGAAGCTACATAGATAATATACTGTATCTGTGTTAAACCAATCCAATATCATGTATAATATTTTGTTTCGTTGTGCATTATTCCTTGTCGGCGACATGTTTTGCGATATTGCGTCCCCATCCGCGCGTAAAATGTTAATGAAGCGGCCCTTTTTGGTTACGTTGAGCGGAAGGATGCAGTTCATTTTGCGCGCCAACAGTCGACCGAGCCTGGAGTCATCGGAGTTTATGAAAACAATTTGGTTTTCCTTAACGGGAGACAAGATGGATGATAGCGCCCCCTTACGTGGAAAAGGGGTTCACTAAGTTAAAAAATTATTTAGGATAATCCTTGAAGCCCAGATTTTGTGTACCTTTATTCCATAAAAAGGTTGGCAGCATATGTAAACACCAGTTTTATTTAGAAAAGTTAACCCGATTTGTAAAATGTGTGTATAAAAAAACCTTTTAATAAAATGATATTTTCAGTAGTTAGTTCTGTTGCGTGTTTTGTGAACCAAGTAGTAAACAGCTTTTCTATTTTTTTTTTCATACAAAAAAAAAACACGAAGGATCCAAGGGGAAATTGATCCAATATCTTCAGACCGTTTGATGTGAGCTTGCGCAATTTTACCACATTGATCTTATTTTTTTTTTACCTGAGTCATTTGACTATCTAACCGATTTCTCAAAATATTTGGTAAATTTCGAATTACCTGAAAACTGAGTCATCTGAGCAATTATATTGTCATTTGACTCATTACCTTTTCTTATACAATAAAACTGACTCGTTCCAACGACCTGACTCGCCCATGCTTTCCGTTTTGACAAAAAATAAAATTTTGTAACAAAAAAGTCAAATTTTATGTTAATCTGCCAACTAACTCAGTTGATGAGTCAATTGATAATCTTACTCATTCGAAAATTTTGGATTTTTTTGTGCGTTCATGGTTTAAATGTTTTACTTTATGATATGAAATACCTCTGAGGAATTTTTTATTTAAATGTCTACTAAAAAGGAATAAACATTCCATTTTGCGGTTTTAAAGGTTAGAATATTTTCATTTGCTTAGAAATAAAATCTATCTCAATTAAAGAGCTTAGTGAAAGAACGGGATAAGTGACAAAAAAGTGAAAACGAGATAATGGGCTTTAAAGGTTTTTGGTTGCACTTAAATTCATTAAAAACTGTAAAGTTACTAAACTTAAAAGTTATGAAAAAATGGAAACTTTTTATCGTTCTCTCTCTCTCAAGAAGTTTGTAATATGTTAATTGACACAAAAATTATTATTTTTAAATGTCACTTAGCACGTTCTTCCATTAAGCTCTTCAATTACGAATAATAAATCTTTTATTTGGTTTTCTATATTTTATGTTCGACATAACTGGAACAAATAAAATTTTCCATATTATTATTATTTAATATTCATGAAAAAATACATAAAAAGTTTTTTGTTTACGTAAATATTCTGTGGATTTTGTTTTTATTAGAATCTCCGAGAAAAAATGATTGATGAAGATTAAGTTTTGGAGATTTTTCTACACTCTGAATTGTTTTTGCGTGGTTTCCGTAATTTTAATTTATTTCCGAAGGAGAATTTAAAAAAAAACCTTAAAGTAGAAAAATTAACAAAGCAGAAACTAGTTTAATGGATAAACATTTTAACAATTAATATTTTAATTTAAAGTTTTTACAAGAGATTACATAAAAATGTTTGTGTTTACAAGTACCTTATATTAAATTGCCTATTATTTTATAGAAACTCTTTATTATGCTTTAAAAAGAGAGATATTGAACAATATTTACTCTTATAATATTCTTAATTGAAAATTGGTAAACATGTCCCGTCATTATTTTTTTTCATAAAACTAATTTTCTCAACAAATTGCAACACATTCAGTTCCCTGGCACTAAAATATATTTAATCAGGAAAAATTACCTTAAACAACGTGTGAATCAATTGTTTGAATAAGGAAAGATTACTAAAAAAATGCAATTTTCTTGAAAAACGTTCGGAAATTGAAAAAACGTTCTAAATCCGTAATTTCTTAATATGTTTTTAGAAATCGAAATTATTATTAAAAATACTTCGAAAGACATCCTCTTTACCCTTGTTCATTACTTAGTTACTTTGAATTAAGTATTTACATAAAAAAATTAAATTAAATATTAAAAATATTAAGTTGAAAAACGTGGAGCTATTTTGTTATTCAAATAAATCAACATTGTGTAGTTCTAAAACGTAGTAATATTTAATTTAGTAATATTTATTATTAAACTTATTAATATTTGTTTTTAATACTAAAATTTGATGTTTTCCCACATAACATAACTTAAATACATAACTTAAATGTGAATGAAATAATTACAAATCATCATCATCATCATCATTGGCACTACAGCCCCTGAAAGGCTTTGGCCTCCGTTAAGGTTTTTCTCCATTCTACCTTGTTAGACGACTTCTGCTTCCAGTTGGTAATTCCGCAAATCTTAAGCTCAATTACAAATTATAATACGATTTATAAAATCAGACCATTTTAAGTAATAAAGATGTTTTGATAAACTCACTGTCATACTATATTTTCAATTAATAAAATTATAAATTGAATTGTCAAAAATGTTACATAATTTAATAATTATATGTTGAAAATAATTTTCTTCTTCACTTATTTCTGCTATTGTTTTTGGTCTACGTAATATGTTTTTAGAAAATTGTTTATTTTTTATAGCATTTACTTTATGATTTTCAAACATATCCGTTTTTTCTCTCCTTAATTTATATTTTCCCTGCATAATTTGTTTCGTTAGCCTGGATGGATGTTACTTTGTATAAGGAAATCACGCTTTGGAGTTATTGCCTTATACAAAGCAACGAATATTCTCAACGTCAATTTAACCCTTAGGCGACCATTTTTTGTTAATTATTTCTAGCAAACAATATGCATATAAATGAAAAGAAGAATATTAAGGGAAAATAAAAAACGAATTTCGAAATTTTTGAAGTTACTACCTTATTCAAAAAACCAATTCCTTTAATATGATGCATTTTATAATAACTTTTATGCATTCTAATATATAAAAAACAAAGAGATACTAAAAACAGAAAAGAAAACATTGTATTTTCACAATAGATGTCGGGTTCCTTAAAGTAGATTAACGATGAGTCCCGCGGCTAAAAACGTCGCAATCTCCTTCAAGGCCAGGCTTCGAACAACAAACAGCTTCTCTGTGAGCTGTCAATTACGAGATTTCTTATAAGCTGGGAAATAGCGTTATTTTGACCGAGGAGGAAACGTAAGAAAGGTAAAGTTGAGGAAACAGAGAAAGTGCTTTGTTTTAAAGTTCGCTGTCATTGATGGCTTGAAAACGCATGTCTTGAAAATATTTGCTGTGCAACGTATTTTCTAAATAATTTCTTTTTGTGTATTTTTTGCTTATTTCACAACAAATTGCCTGCACATTGAAACATAAAACGACCCTCAATCATTGAAACCCAATACAAAATAATCATATTTTGCTTTTTTCATAGTTTTTTTTGTGAGCAATTTTTTTTTTACGTGTCTAACATAGTCGATCACGTCTATATGAAAAATGGATTTATATTTTTCCTTTGTAGATGTTCAGGCTGAGACAATCCCAATTATTGTATTAAAACTGTATATATTAATTATATTGTCATATATATATTTAATTCAGCACAGATATACAAGAAGGTTATTTATAAAGTTCATTACATAAACCCTTGCGTACGTTACTTTTTTAATACCTCGTTTTTTTCGATTATGTAAAAATATGTTTTTTTTAAAGATACTAATGATCATTTCATTATGTTTACGCACAGAGAAGATAACCGCTTTCCATAACGAATACACTGATAACAGTTTCTTTTTTTTTTATATAGAAAAGACAGTACCAAAGTGCTCGGCACGTCTTTAGCATCTCATTTTCAACGAAAAAAAAGTTATGCATGATTTCGGGGTCCATTTCCTCTTGGTTGCTAAAGCAAAAGAAAGCTTTTTACATTACAAAAGATTTAGATTACGTATTTCATCCGAAGGAAAATATCTAAATAGTTAATGGAAGGCATCGTGATTAATAAAAAACTAATCAAATTCCTTTATAAATTGAATAATTCCGTGGAAACATCTGCTGTTAAGACCTTTAGAAAAAATGAAAAATACTATTGAATGGAGCCACACAACCCTCATTACCTTGAATAAAAGTGTCAATGAACTTAATAATGAAGGAAAACAAACAATTAGTTAATTTCAAAGAAAGATAAAACACAGTTTTTAGAGCCCTGAAAGATTCACAATTTCCTTCATTCTTTTCCTTCAAACAATGGTGGGCGTATTGAAGCATAACATTTAAGCATAGCATAAAAAAATTAGTCCGATAGATTAATCCAATGTTCCATCTTAATAGACAAAGTTCATCTTAATGAAAGATAAGGAAAAGTGTGTTACAAAATTGGGTTGTTTTGATGGATATTTTCATGTTTTGTGTGCAATGTGAGAGGTGGTGACCTCTCGAAATTTCAAATCACAAAGAGATATATATATGATTTGAATTCATCTTTAAGATGGATATGTTGAAGGTAAATGTAATTTGAAGTGAACACAAGGTTGAATATTTGATATTGTATGATGCATAATTTCCTTTTACTTCCTGTTTTTATTATAATTTATTTATAATTAATATAAAGTATGTTAGCTTGAAAAGTTATATGTTTTTTTTTCTTTAACAATGTTCAGAGAAGAATTTTTATTTCAAAAATGAATATTTCGAAATAGATAAATATAAAATACGTCAATTTTGACTTCTTTTACAGTTCCCATAAAGAGTTTTATTAATCAAGATACTACAGCAGATTTAACCGTCAGTTTGTCACACTAATTTAGCAAATTTAAAATATGAAACAGATACTTTTATTTCTAAGAAGAGCGGTTATTTTCCATCTCTTTAATCACGATAAAAATCAAACTTGTATTTTAAAAGTATCATTTTTAGACTGCTTTTGCATTAATTGCTTTGTGCATTGAGATATATAGATTTTTTTCACAATTTTTCTTTAATGAGGGCGTAAATGGTTTAAAAAATGATTTAACTAAAAGTTGTAATTCTTCACTAGAAAAAAAGCTTAACGAACTATTTTACCTATTAATCTATTATATTGATGCATTAAAGTGCATGAAAAGTTGTAATAGTAAGTTTATTGTTTTTCGTCATATTTGTCATAGCATGGAAGATACTTTGTGCTAGAAATACGAATCCTAAGATGATTCGCATACAATTCAACTATCACTTTATATAAAAGTCCACTTGCAAAACTCTCATTCTCCAAAGTATAACTAGTATATAGGGTCCTATCCGTTTTTTGGCGACTTTTGACGATCGTAATTTCAATATAAACTAATTCGCCAACGAATGGGCCGGACCCTATATATTAGCTATACTTTCGTAAATGTGAGTTTTGCAGCTAGACCCTTCATACATGCGTTAGTTATCGGATATTGTATTCATCTATATGTGTTGCTGGATAACTTAGTTATCCCCCATACCATACAACCGATAATCTAGATAAACCATCTAGTTATCTATATTCTTCCAAAAGAAGTTTTGATTTCGTTACCCATCAATCAGTAATAAAAGATATAAAAAAGGCTAAGAAATTGCATGTATGTATAATGTAATGTGTAAATTGTTATTGATTTACATATTCGGATATATTAACGTAAAAATAAAAAAAAATTCTGTTAAAATTTTGGTTTATTTATCTATCAATTTTAATAAATTAGTTCTAATAGTCAATTATTTTAGATTTAAAATAACAAAGGCTTTAGATAAAGAAAACTCAAAAAATTGGAAATTCTTCTTCTATGATATAAATTTTTTCAATTACTAAAAAAAAAAGAAAAGTAGCAGAATTTTTAATGGGTTTCGAGAAAATAACAGTATTTTTCTGTAAATCAATGTTTTTTTCTGTAAAATAAAATGTTTTTTTTACAGTTCAGTCAACTCTTACTAGCCTGCGCTTTTCAGTATGTCGTATTTTTAAAACCCCTAAATAGTAAAAGAATCACTATACATACATTTTTCAAATTAATATATATTTTTCATTCAAATTATTTTTCTTTGCGAAAAGGGTAAATGTTATTTATCATTGTAAATGTGTGAATGGTTTAATAATCCTGGATATGCCCCGGATACTGTGTTTGGAGTATCGTAACACCAATTTGTTTACAGTGAGCACATTCAAGTTCTTTTTAAAACAAATATTTAAATATAACAAGTTCTTTCAAATCTATTTTACTGTGGTTGACAAAATTATAAAAAAATTGTCGATGGATAATAGACGGTACTATCCATCGACATTCGGCGCACTATATTGGTATTCTAAACCACATATTAAAACACGAGGTTTACGACCTTAACACGATGTTTAAGTAAAGCAAAAAAAAAATACGGAGAATGATTTGGCAATGATTTTTAACAAAGGCAGCGGGCACTTATCATTCTAAACAATCAATGTAGCAACAATTAAATATACTAAAAACCGAATTCCAATAATAAAATAATATTTAAGGGTATTTAATTTTAATATTCAACACATACTTTTTGAAATTGTATTGGAAACAATATCATAGATTCTAAAACATAGTAATCTGTATAACTTAAAGTTTATTACACATACAAAATACATTGTATACACTTGAAACAAGAATTTTTTTAGATATTTGACAGACATCAATAATTTGAATAAATCGTTTACCAATAAACGCTTTTCAACCACCAAACGATAATGCAAGTTGTGACCAAATTTGCCAAGTAATTTTTTAAACGGTCTCTAAAACTTGTTTTTTTCAGTTTTTTTTACAATAACTCAGCAAATAACTGTTATTGAATTACAAATTCGGGAATTTGGTTTTACATGATCTACTTCATCGATTTCTGTAAAAAAAACCTTGGAGTTGCTATTCATGTTTTATTTTTTTAAATTTAAATAAAAGAATATAAAAAAAAATAAAAAATAATGAAAAATTTAGTGTGAATTGTGTTTGAAAGTTCAAGAAGTAGTAAATAAAAAAATATCTTCGTTTAAATCGTTCTATTTGTGGAGGTATGAATAAAAGTGTGTGAAACTTTTTTAACATTATGGACGTTCAAATTTGAATGCTTAGATCTCAACAAATAATGCAAATTAATTCATTTTTATTTTGGATCCTGGGTATTTTGAAGGTGATAAACATTTTTGTTTAAAAAAAAAATGGGTGTTTCTATAGGATTTTGGAAAGTTTGTACTCATTTGAATATGTAGACTACCCCTTATACAATTTTTGTTGCCAGCAATCAATTCCTTACGTCATTTCCTGAAAAACGACACATTTCGCAAAATCCCTCGATCAATATCAGCCGAGTAACGAGGGGTGGAGCATTTTTTTCCCCAGCTGTACTTGTCATGTCCTTAACCTCTTAAGACCCAGCAAAATCCTACACGTATTTTCTTCATCTAAACATACTCCTCATACAAATATACTAAAAAGTATGTTTTGCAAAGAACTTTTTTTAAAAATTATAGTTACTGAGAGACACGCCTTAAACTCTAAAAATACATATTTTTGTGCTATAAATGCAACAAAAAAGGCCGTATCACTTATTTAAAGTTAACAGTTTATTTTGACATTGTTTTCAATGCAAAATGCCTTTAAAATTAACTACCAAAAGAACTTTTTCAAAAGTTTAAAGAAAGAGCTAGTTTAAAGTTATTTTTTTAAAAAAACTCTTATATCGTATTGACCCTCGTTCAACTTGATTGTTTATAAAAATAAATGACTTATACCTGTAATCAAAGGCTGAAAACTGATTTTCGGATCTTCTTTTATCGGACCAGTTCAATTTCGTAACTAATTAACAAGTTAATTGTTTGTGGGGAGGTTTTCAAAAATGTCCCCAAATGGGGACACCATGTCGCAAGAGGTTAAAATAAATTACGTTCTGTGTCTACAATGACTTCACCAATAATGTCTTAATTGACGTCACAAGATTTTCCAGACGAGTTTGATGATTTAAATAATAAAGATATTCGGGTCATTTTTTATGTGACTGAAATTACTTTTAAGGAATTCTTTCTAAAATTTAAAACAACCCGATTTGTTGTGCAGAAATATTTTAATGCAACACGTACGACAATAAATTGTTCTTTAAAAGGTTAAACCTGCAGACAGCTTTTTGAGCGTGCGCTCTCCTTGTTGGATGTTCTTTACCGGGCAATTTATATTCACTAGTCTCTAAAAAAGAGCCTTACTTGGGGAAACTTAAATGGGACTTAATGGGAAAAGTTCAGTAAAGATAAAAAGCGAAAGAATGGGTAATATATGGCTTGGCTGGAAAATTACTTCTGTGCTTTGGGTTTTGGATATGACTTGTTTCTTTTTTAACATATCGTTCTGCATTAAACAAATGCAATAAGTTTGTTCCGGGGTTTCAGTGTTAACGTATACATTTTAAAACGAATAATGTTTTAAACAAAAATGTTGCCTTTAAATTTTTCTGAATTCCAACGAATTATTATTTTACAATTTAAATTTTAATTACAAATAGAATTTACAACCATTTTTGAATTTAACAGTGAGTTACTTTTCTAGTTCTTTTACCTTTTTCTCTCTAAAAGTATTGCTTTTAAATGAAATATAAAAATATGCGTTGTAATTTAAAGTTTAATTATTCCATTCAAAAAATTATTGAAAAGCAAAAGTATTGCAACCGAAATCTTGTGACAAAGAAATTGGTGTTCGGCTTGGATTTTCAACAGACGTTTATAACTTTTAAATAGATATTTATACATTTGTTTACTTTGATTAAATTTATTTGTTGCAAAATGTTTCAAATCTATTTTATCCAAGTCATGTCAGCGATTGTATCTTTTGACACCTTGAAATTTAATCAGTAACAACTACTGATGGAAATTCTTCTCGATTCGATCGACGCTGCAGAAACTATTTTCTCCTTTCGTGTTCATTTCCTGGTTGGAGGAAATTTAATAACTGTTTCAGAGAAACAAACTCGGCCATTTCTCTGCTTTTCTTGGGACAAGAATTTTATACGAAGCAAAATTCATTTTATTTTTGGCACTCGAGTAGCCAGAAGGGTAGCGGAGACCGGGGCTTGCTTGCCCCGTAAAATTTCGGAAAACCTGCTCCATCACCATTTTTTGACTATAATAGTGCCTTGACGATTAGAGGCTTAAGTTATTTTGAAAACAAATACATATTTAAGTAGAGGGAGAAACCACCTTCTATTATACGCAATAATAAGTTAAATGAAAGTACGTTTATTTTAGGTTTGTGAGAATGTAAGCATAAAAAATTACAACACCAACTGAATAAAGATTCTTGTGAGTGACATAAGCCGAGTTGCTTCATAAACCAAGCAACAGTTGGTGCCCCCAAAGGCTCCAATATAAGGCCTGGTGGAAAACTTACCCCATGAGAAAACTAGCCCCGGTCTCCCCTACAGATGCAACAGAACTAGAGTTACTGGATATTGGCTACATAACGTAGGCATAATCTTGACAGGAGCTGGGGAGCCCAGTCGGTTAAGGCGTTCGCCTTGCATGCGGAAGATCCCAGGTTCGGGTCCGGGCATCACAAAAAAAACCCCTGCCGACCCATAAACGGACGGGCAGCCAAAAATGTCCGACGAATAATACCCCGTGTGGAGGGAGTGCACGTTAAATATGCTTCGAAGTCCCGACGCTGTGTACGATGTCGCCCTTAACGGTTGCGTTGGCTAACTACTTACTTAGGTGTCGGCTCGGCACCTGACTGTGGTTCTTAATTACGACACCCGTGGCCAATAGCTCTCGTGTAGCTTTAGTGCGACGATAATTCAAACTAAACTAAACATAATCTTGAAAACCTTGAGCAACCCACTATTGCCAAGATTTGGTGATTGCACGGATAATTGTTATTCAAATTGGCATTGAATTGTCTCGGGAGGTGAAAGAAAGACAAATCGCTATGACTACAAGTTGCCATAATGCTTCTAAGTACGCTTAAAAAAGGGATCCGAAAATTGATACAAATCGTTGTCTGCTGCTATACTGTTGTCCAATGTCCAGTGTCCACGGCAGTGTTGGCAGTTGCCATTGATTCTTTGCGCCACATGATCGAACTGCACATGCTCGCACAAGCACAATCGCAGTTACAATAGTTGCTTTTTATCATCGCCAGTTTTTCAAAAAACGACCATCCCTTAAGAGGGGTTGTGGGAATTTAGAAGCACTGCCACTTTAAGGGGTGTTCGGTGTTTAGAAATAAACTGTTTTACGGCTTAACTGGACAACCTAAGTAACTGAAGCCAAATTCCGAGGATTTTTAGCCTACTTTTCTTTTTTTAATTCGAAAGAATTAAAAAAATGAAAAAGTAGGTATTGACATGCGGTCGATGTCCGTCTGTCCGTCTGTCCGTCCGTACCCCCCTTCCAAAATCGGTTCTAATCATCGGATCTTAAAAATTCTTTTTTTGTTAGAAAGCTATAACCTCAGATACCCAACTTTCATACTTTTTGTCCGTCTGTCTGTACGTCCGGACGGACATAAATCTACTATCTGTCGGCGAATTTCCCATTGAATTAGCATTGAAATTCAATTTTGAGTCATTTAAATCACTGTAGGTATTGAAATGCGGTTGATGTCCAACTGTCTGTCTGTCCATCTGTCTGTCTGTTCGTATGTCTGTCCGTCTGTCTGTCCATATGTCTGTCCGTTTGTCTGTCTGTCTGTACCCCCCTTCCAAAATCGGTTCTAATCATCGGATCTTAAAAATTTTTTTTTGTTAGAAAGCTATGACCTCAGATACCCAACTTTCATACTTTTTGTCCGTCTGTCTGTACGTCCGGACGGACATAAATCTACTATCTGTCGGCGAATTTCCCATTGAATTAGCATTGAAATTCAATTTTGAGTCATTTAAATCACTGTTGGTTTTGAAATGCGGTTGATGTCCATCTGTCTGTCTGTTCGTATGTCTGTCTGTTCGTATGTCTGTCCGTCTGTCTGTCCGCCTGTCTGTCCGTTTGTCTGTCTGTCTGTACCCCCCTTCCAAAATCGGTTTTAATCATCGGATCTTAAAAATTCTTTTTTTGTTAGAAAGCTATGACCTCAGATACCCAACTTTCATACTTTTTGTCCGTCTGTCTGTACGTCCGGACGGACATAAATCTACTATCTGTCGGCGAATTTCCCATTGAATTAGCATTGAAATTCAATTTTGAGTCATTTAAATCACTGTTGCCAAATCAACAATGGCATGAGAAACTTTATTTAAACATATTTGAAGCAAAATAATATTTTCATGAATCAGTTTGGAATGACGTCATAAAATGTAGAACAATTTGATTCTTTGATTATTCATTAATTATCTACCAAGAAAGCGGCAAGGCATACTTTTGCATGCAATTATGCTTAGTTTTAATTTACATTTCTTGTTTTTTAATGCAGTTCGGAGTAGTTTCATTACTTTTGTTATTAATAAATAATTATTCTTCGAACTACAAATAAATCACGAGCAGATGATAAATAATATTTAATTAATTTGCGAACGAATATTAAGGAAAATAGTTGATTTTGGCTTTTAGAAGTTTAAATCATAGCTGGGTGCTGTGTTTCGATTTTTTTTCTAATGTGTATAAATCTAGTGTAGAAACGGCTGTTGATGATATTTACTTTAGGAACTAAATTTTTTTCCCGATTAGAACTTCAGTAAGTATTTAAGTAACAGGAAAGTAGGCTATTTTAGTTCTTTATGAACTTCTTGTTTTGTTCAACCATTTGTGGTTTTCCATCTGTTGTCTAATCTTTTCCCATCCCTAAACCTGGCTCTTTTGGTGGAACCTTTTTCAGAATGGAGACAAGTGATGAGATCTCAGGATTAGAATAAAGTAACACACATTTAGGGGTAGAGTCGCATATCCATCATGAATGAAACTCATTGAAATAGAAATGAGTTACTTGTAAGCAAAGGGGTGTATATACAAATAATAATAAAATAAATACACAAAAGTTTTTTGCTTATATAAAAGAAAATTGATTTCAATTTCTTTACAAATTTAAGAACACTATAAAAATATTTTCAGTCACGTTCGGCAGCACTGGCAAACGTGATGACTCTAGTCTAATGCCTACAATTTTGCCGTAATTTTCAAGCACATATGCTTCAGCCACAATCCCGTTTGAACTCCGGATGAGTAGAGACGGAGAACACTGACCAAGATCACGGCAGTCCACGTCGTCAAAACTACAGCATTGTCTATAGAATTGTGTTTACAGTAACAGCTGAAATCAAATGCAGCGGAATGTGTTGTGAATATGCCGCCAATGTTCTGTGCTGTATTTTTACAGTGCATTAACATCAGAAAAATATTAATAATACTATAACGTAACTAAAAGGAATTACTTTGGTATCTTCTTCTAGTACATTAATAGTTTTTAAGAGATTTATTGACAGATCCTAACAAAAAAATAACTGATGTTATCCAACAAAGTGCTAAACGACATTTCTTAGTTCCTTCGAAATGGCAACACAATGTGCTCCCGGCAATCCAAACTTAGTTGCTAAGAAAAGTCAAACCTATTTTCACCTGCTTCTTGCGCAACTAAGAATAGCTATCTTGTTTTTATTTTTTACAGCATATAATGCACGGTATTTTTTTAAAAAAATAACTTTGCTATTTTGAAAGTTTTTTTTCTTTCAAACTTTGATTTTATGCTTTAAAAACCAATGTAATTTTTTCTCGCAGTAAAATTTTCTTCATGAAAAGTTTTTAATAGAAAATATCATTCATTCATTCTTCAATATGCTTGAGCATAAAGATGCATTTTTTACCAAATTATCTAACCATTGACATTTCTATTGCTCCCCTACAATCAATTTGCCGTACAAGTGGTAGAGAGGCTTTTTTAATGAAATATGAAAGCAAGAAATTCAAATGAATGAAAACAAAATATAACAGCTTAGTTCTGTCTTCATAATTTACTCGTGGGAGTTATGAGAAGTAACACGATATTTCACTATGCCAAAGCAATTTCAAAGACGAGGCCTGAACTATAAAAACTGACTCACTTTTATACACTGTTAGGAATTTCTTAGAAAAATTACGGTTAAATAGCAGCAACACTCTGTCCACCTTCTTTTTCTGTAATTGTTACATTTGAGAATTTTTTTTTACCTAAACAGGTTTGAAACCTTTTAATTATATATGGTTAATTATCCGTAAAAACCAAGTTACATGGTGTTCTAGCCGTTAAATATAGATTATATACTTTCTATACTAAATATCAATTGGACTATGTTAGAAGTAACGTGTGCACCAATATAGTTTTATTACATCCCTCTTGACAAAGTA
Source organism: Oedothorax gibbosus (assembly GCA_019343175.1). Taxonomy (NCBI): domain Eukaryota; kingdom Metazoa; phylum Arthropoda; class Arachnida; order Araneae; family Linyphiidae; genus Oedothorax; species Oedothorax gibbosus. Next base: position 43,390,312 of record CM033279.1, on the reverse strand, counting down.
AGAAACAATTGCTTACATTAGATTTTAAATCCCTGAAAAAAAAAAGGAAGAACAGATCGTCACGAAATTTGGCACAAAAATTCATCTCATCTCCGGAACAAACATAGGCTAAGAATTTTTCGAATCAGACCATTCCTTCTATCAACGTTTTTATGCTTCCCATTCAATGCATTGAAGACCTTAGAGGTTTATTACTCCTTCCACAGCACGTTTTCACGGATTGTTTATTTAGTTTTATTTTACACATTTTTTTAAAACGATTTTTAAGTACATTTAGTTTAATTACAGCTAAAAAATTAGAAATAAACATCTAAAACAAAAATCGTTTGTTAGCTTTTTAGCTGTTAGAAAAATATTTAATATTAAAAATAAAAATTGTTTGCTTTTATCTTTATCACAGTTAAAAAAAATACTAATAAATATAAAAAATGCAAATCGTTTGCTGTTTTCTGGAGTAGCTTTATAACATCAAACAATTAGATCATGTAATTCGCTTTCATTAAGAATATTTTATTTTCTGCACGCAGACCAAGAGTGATCAGTTTAAAGTGAGATTCAAATTTTAACTACTTTGGAAGAACAGATTATACCAATCTTTGTCCTAAACGCATTTTTTTCTGATATTTGAGCTTCTTATCAAAGGTATTTTTGAAATTAATATTAATCATTACTATATCCAAGTTAGGGAATTAAATGGAAAATTACTGGGTAATCTTCATATCTTATGTAACAAAAATGAAAGAAAAAAATAGTTAAATTGACTGTTAAATTATTTTTCCACCTCTACCCGTGCAACGTCGGGTATAACAGCTAGTAGAAATATAAATGAGTAGAGAACTTTTCAGAGAGCATATGAATCCGCTTATAAATTGTATCCCTTTATGTATTTTGTATTGCTAAAACTTATACATTAAGAAAAGGCAAATATAAACATTTCATTACTTGAAAGCGGGAGAGGAACTTCAAGGTATACGAGGGCTGTTTCTTTTTCAACCTCCGCTGTAACAAAAAGACGGGTACAAAAAGATTTTTTTTAACCAAAAGTAATGTACAATACTGTTTATTTCTCCACATAATCGACGATTAAGGAATTTGTCATACCTATAAACAAGCTTTGAAACACCCTCTTCATGATTGGGAGGGAGTTGTGACGATTTCGTTTAAACAAAGTACATTTGGAAGCTTCACGTCAATTTTTTTCTGTCCTCCAAGCCCCTGCTAGTCAAAAATTCACTTATGGTGAACCTTTGAGTTTCCCTACACTCTTAAAACAAGCGAGCGATTTTAGATCAGTCTGAGTTAATTTCCACTCCTTTCCGTGCCGAAAATGCACTTCTCCTATAGGAGTGAATTTCACTCTTTTTCGGAGTGGGTAAAAGAAATAAAAGAAAACAATCTGCGTCCGACACTTTAACGAGCGTTCACTCAGTTTTTTTTCCAACCCTTGCTAGTCAAAATCATTCCTATAGGGTGAATTTACTTTTGTTTTTCCTAAACACTTGGTCAACTCGCTGTAGCGACAGACTTGCTTCCTTGGTCCCCTTCTTCAAGAACATCAGTATTTTTCAGCGAGTTGACCAAGTGTTTAAGGAAACTCGAAGGTTTACCATAAGTGAATTATAGATTAGCATAGTGTCTTGGTTTGAAGCGCTTCCAAGTTGACGTGGAGCTCAAAGAAATCGTCACAACTCTTTTCAAATCATTGGTGGTTACATTTTATGAAGAGGGCATATCAAAGCTTGTTTACAGATATGACAAATGCTTTAATCGTCAAGGTGATTATGTCGAGAAATAAGCAGTATTGTACACTACTTTTGGTTTAAAAAAAATATTTTTGTATTTTGACCCGTCTTTTTGTTACAACCCATCGGAGGTTGAAAAAAGAAACAGCCCTCGTAAAAAAAACTTTTATCATCACTAACTGTTACTTTTTTCCACGAGTATTTTTATGGTAGAAAAAAGATTGAGACTATACTTTCGATGTACACAAGCGTGAAAATCAATAACGAATTTTTTGAGTGCACTAGTTGCACAGCAAGGTATTGTTATATTTTTCTTCTTTTAAACTTATCTTTTTTATTTTGAACGTTATACACATCCTATCCATCGATATAAGAGTGTTTGTCAGTGCTGCCTTGGGCAGGAAAACTGCAAGTAACCCTAACAATGAACTGGATCCTTTTTGCTCTGAAATAATCCGTCTTTCAGTCTACTTTCCTATAGGTTAGAGTTATTGAGTGCTTGAAACAATGATCCAAATCATGAGTCGACATACTGCAGGAACACTGCAGACTGGCCATAGTGCAATGTCGAAGTGAAAGGCGGGTGTAAGTTTCAGTAAGAAAAGAAGATCCTGTAGTGTGCCGCGAAAGATAAGGCGGATCACAGGTTTGCCGATCATCGATTTCGGATACTATCAAGCAAGAAAAGGGAAGAAACTTGTCAGACCAGATTTGTACCCGCTAAATGTATCAATAAACAAAAAATATAAAGTTTGATCTTCTATAATAACATGCGCCCAATAAATGTAGTCGCTTATGTTGCGTGAAAAAAATTAATATTTTTAAAAAGCAATATTCGATATTTGGGAGATTTGCAATTTATTTTAAAAGAAAATAAGGTAAAATATTTGCGATATGGTTAGTCAGCATAATAAGATTGTTCTATTAAAGTTTTTTTTAGTAAAAATACTTAGGAGAACAGTTACAATGAACTGTTTGAAATATATAGCTAATGAATGGTATTAGCTAAATTCTTTACTTGAAAGGTTATGTGACAACAATTCCTGGGAGAAAAGTGAAACAAGAAAAAGTATGACAGACAGATATGAAATTAAAGATTTCCTATATAGGTCGTTAGAAAAGTTGTTAGTACGACGCACTGAGCAACCTTAATACAAATATTATCTATATACATAAAAGGCAACTTCCGTTTGTTTGTATAAGACACGAGATCTAAAGAACCACGCAACAGATCGTCACGAAATTTGGCACACAAATTCATCTCATCTCCGGAAAAAATATAGACTAAGAATTTTTCGAATCAGACCATTCCTTCTATTGTTTTCGTTTGTTTTTATTCAAATTTTCTGAAAAAACTACACCACTTTGGCTCAAATCCGATCTTTTTTTACTTTCCTGATGCCATCGGCTGAAAAAATTAAATGAAACTTGTAACGAAAACATTTAAAATTGAAAATGCTTATTTTATTCTGTTGCCATTACCTTCAGAAACTAATTTCATTATTTGATAAATAATTGACATGTTTCAAGTGACGTAATTCCGCCAGTCTCCATTCCCGGATTTTATTGTGGGTTTATTTGATGATTTTTTCATTGATTTTCCTGTTGCCTGCATGTATGCATATTTAAGCAATAAATATAGTTAAGCTATTACTGAACTATGATGGTTGATAAAGGCCATCGCACTAGAGCTGCATATTAGTGTTTTATGTATTTATTTTTTCGCCAAATACGTTGCCAAACTCGCCAAATTGTTAACTAAAACTCGCCAAATGGGCAATTTCTTTTATAAATAATTTATAAGCTTGTCGGTTGTTCGAAGGTCATTGTGTTAGAGCTGTGTTTGTAGCTATATCTATATTCTCGCCAAATTATTTCCCAAAACGCACCAAATGAGCTAAAAGGTTTTATGTATTAATGAGGGAATTGTGATGACATTTATGAGTGCATTTTTTAAAATAAATGTTTGAGACCCTTTTAAGATGTAGATGTTTTTCCATTTTTAATTCTTACTGATTATTTTTTACTTTAATATGTATTCCTTTTAATTTGAGCTTCTTATCAAAGGTATTTTTGAAATTAACATTTATCATTACTATATCCAAGTTGTGTAATTAAATGAAAAATTACTGGGTAATCTTCATATCTTATGTAACTAAAATGAAAAATAGTTAAATTGACTGTTAAATTATTTTTCCACCTCTACCCGTGCAACGTCGGGTATAACTGCTAGTATACTATATTTAATATCACTTGATTGAAACATTTTGCGGCATTAAACAATTAAACATAATATAAAAATTTAACGTTTCTTTAAAACCGCATTGATTGTTATTTGTAAAAAAAATAGCTATTGACATAACCCAGTAATATGTTACTTTCATTGTTGACAGAATTCTTACCTTTGGAATATGTATAAAACTCAAAATTAAGTTCTACTCCATCATTGCATAATGTGCTATTGACATATTTGCATTAAAGAGTGCTTGAGGGAAATTTTATGTATGTATTAAAATTTGTTTCTTAAACATTTGCACGCTTCTACTTGGACGTTTAGTGATTTCATAAAAATGTAGGACAACAAACTTTTTTAATGAGATCAAATGGGGCAACTTTGATAAAATAACATGTTTTTATTCACTTCAGAAGACTTCGCAAGGTAAACTTAAGTAATGCAACTAAAAAAAGAATAATTAGATTTTGCACTTTGTTATGTCATTCCATAGTTTAAAAATGACGAACTGTTTGCATTGTTTTACATCAATCGATACTTAATCATCAATCAATACAACTACAAGCTGAATGTTTACTCATCCTTATCAGAAACTTTTATTGTAGTTACGTCACTTTTCCACTTGCATTGCGGTGAAATTAAGGTTTCTTTTAAATAAAAATTAAATATGTGTGCATTGTTATGAAATAATTATATATAACGTCTGTAATTATAAGAAACAAATTTCTGTATATGAATTGTTATAAAATTTAAATACTTATCTTTTTTTGTAGTAACTTTTACAATAAAGCTGTTTTATTAGGAGGCACTATTGACTTTTTTTCAATATACAATTCATGCTGCTTATAAAATGAATGGTTTGGAAAATAATGACGGAATAAAGTTACAAATTAAAATTGGGATTTGAAGGCTATTGATAAAATCCTTTATGAGCCAGCCAATTAATTATGATGCAATTATATTACTATTCTTATCCTAATTACTTTTTCAGTTGAAGTTTAGTCTTTTCTTATATAAATTTCTAAAAAAAATGTTTCTCCATTTACATTATACATTATAGTTGCTATAAACAGGGGGGGGGGGGGCTATTTTCTTTGCATAATAAATAAATCCTTCGCTTCTGCTGTGCATTAATAAACCAATCCCCGAACAAATCCGAAAACCGAAGTTCCTCTCCGGTAATTGTCTGCACATCTCGGGCCTACACAACCAAGACAAGTTTAGCCCGAGCAAAAACAGTTATATCGAGTAACACAACAAACATGCAGAAGAAAACAGTTTAGAGGAAGATGGAGATGCTTGGCGCGAAATAAGGTGAGGCCGTCAGAAAGTCGCCAAGTAAACCTTAGTAAGCCCAAACGAAACGCTCACTCATCGCTAGGTCAATGAAAATCGCACCTTTTCATCCCTTCAATGGAGTTGATTAAAAATCAAAAAATGCCTGTTTGCACAGTTGTAGGCTGTAGCACGAGATGTGAATTGACACAAGGTGGTAGTCATTTCTTTCACAGCTAAGAAAAATGCGTTGCAATTATAGTTTTTTTAGACAGTTAGAAATCGCATCTAGTAAGCCCATGTTACGTCAAGTGTAGAATAACATCAAATACTTCGCAGAGAGTGGTTGTTCAGGATTACTACAAAACGATCGATAGCTTCTCTTGGCGAACCGGGTTTTGTGTTCCATTTTCATACGGCAACATCGCCTTCTTCACTCTATGAAGAAAACTCTTCCTCGTCAGAAGTGTCGAGTCGGGACCACTCAGCAAAAAAACGGAGGCGACAAAAAGAAAGGTCCTCTGTTGCTTGGCAGAGAATCTTCCTTTCTTGAATAGTAGTGTCATGGTTAAGGGGACCTCCATGGAAGCCCATGTTAAAAGGGTCATTTTTAGGTACCTTTTTCTCAGAAACTACTAGTTGGATTGATTCAAAATTGTACAAAGTTCAAACACTTTTACACAGATATACATAAGAGTTTAGAAATAAAAGAAATATTTTTATATGTATGGCCTTTCGAAAACTAATCATCACATTTTCATAAAAAATCATTGAAATTATTTGTCTTAAAGAAAGTAATTAATTTTTTTTAAAGAATATGTCTGTTTGTGTAAAAGTACTTAATGTGTATGCAACAAAAATTTATAAGCAAAATATTCAGTAGTTAATGAGAAAAAAGGTACATTTGTACAAAAATATACATTTTGAGAAAATGGCGTTTAAAGTATAATTTTTAGCAATCTTTAATGCGGAAAGTTTTTTTTTTAATTAATTTCAATTACTTCTAACTGACATCTTTACTAGCAAATTACACCATTTAGAAGATAACATTAGAACTATTATCTCATGCTAAAAATCTCAAAATGTGTTTTTTGGTCGAGTCTGGTCCCTCTTAACCAATGCAAGGCCATGTGCGAACGTACCCCTTCACATGTTGTACAAAGGGACTCGACATTGCGTGGATTGACCTTAAATGTCGATATATTGCCATGATTTAAAAATGCAAGTAAAAAAACTGTCTGATTCGCGAAATCTTCAATAGTTATTCGATTTTGCAAATGTTAGTTATCAAGCAGTCTACTCGCTTTAAACTTCGTGTTGTAAGTGCAGCAATGAACAAAATCTTAAAAATTGTTAAATTATCGATTATTAATAAACTTTTGTTATTTTGGCAACTACATAATCAGTAGCCCTCGTGTAGCTCTAAGGCGATGATATTTCAAAGCAAACTAAACCAACTACATAGTTCAAGAAATTCATCTATATAGTTCAAGAAATTCTGTAAAAAAAAATGTCTGTTTATTCTTTGATAGATAAGAAGTACCTATACTTCTTCTGTGCCGGAAATTCACTCAATTACGATAAAGAAATGTTCTTTTTTTACCTGTTCTCAGACAGAGTCCCTTTTTAGGTATATACAAATAAAAATACCGAATAATTTTATTTGTCTTTATTAAAATTACTTTACGTGTTGCAAATAAGCTGTAGCTGTATACTCCTTCACAATTTAATAATTCCTTTGAAAAATAAGCAGAAGTGAATCTGCAGTTTTTAAATAAGATATTTCAAAGCATAATATTTGCAGATTATACATTTAAGTTTAAAAGAAACGGACTGGCTACGAAAGATGTGTGTTTTATTTAAAACTTTTTATTGAGAACAAGAAGTTAAGGAATAAAATAACTAACTTTTATAACAATTTTTATGTTCACAGATTAAAATTTCTGCAGAGAGAGAGAGACGGGCAAAGAGTATGAAGGATTGATGTGATAGAAGGATGATACGAACAGACGGACGGCACATAAGCAGAAATATACAACATCATTACCCTCATTCCGTTTTTTAGTTCTTTGACTGCAAAGCAATGTGGAGTAAAAAAACTAGGGGGTGTTACACTACACGACTTTTAATGACTACTCAATTAATCAATTAAAGAAAATTATTACGCTATATGGCAATTGCAATAATTTTGCCTTAAAAAAATTCTATGGTAACTACCTTTGCGCATGCTTGTTTTTCCCTAAAGCCTTATTGTGACGTTTGACAGATACGAGGAACTTGTATGCCAAATGTAAAGTCCGTATCTCTTTTAAATCAAGCTGTAGAGTGGAGACGGACTCATGTTCAAAAGCCACTTTTTCGGAATCAGCACCCTCCGAAATCCAAATCTCCATTTTAGATGTTTGTCCTCATCGCAATGCTTTCATCACCTTATATTTCATACTAAGAATGTGGCCATTTTCAAAACAGCACAAGAACCATTCTTCTCGCCGACTACTTAAGTGAATGTGGAAGGCCGAGATAATGGAGTCAGATTCCATTGTAAGATGAACAAAAAAGAGTTGTTTAAGTGGTGTTGTCCACACACAGAGAGGAGGATGTCCATAAAGATTGCCGCTTGGAAATGGGAAGCAGATAGGACTCGAGGGGAACTTGTTGATTGGAGAAGTATTGAAAAAAGTGGTTCGATGAAGTAAACACATTTTGCGTTACAAAACACGTTGGTTCTTGTGAACGCAAAAACACAAAATATGACCTATAATTACCAGTAGGTAACTACTCTACATTCGAGTGTTGACGTATAATAGCTTGAGTAAAGTGACGTATAATAACTTAAGTAAAAATTAGAAATTATGAATATTGTTATTTGTTTTAAAACTAATCGTGAATTTATCATGTATTTTGCCGTTTTGTAATATGTTTACATGTATCGTGTGTTCGACAATTTAACAATTTTTTTTGTTTGTATCCCTTTTATTTAGGTGTAATTTGTAATGTGCTTTTTAATTTTCTAATTTTTTTTTAATTTTTAATTAAGATGAGGGATTACTAATTTTAAGCGATTGCAAAGCTGCCTTGCAAGCTATCAAAAAGAAACAGTCAAAGATGATCGCGGCTATACATGATGAAATGTTTCAACTCTCAAATTTGAACAAGAAATGCATTTTGCAGTGGATTTCATCACACGTTGGTATCGTTGGTATCGACAGGAACGAGTCTGCTGATATCCTGTCAAAAGAAGCAAGAAAACTCAACAATGACGTTATTCCCCAAACCACTCTTAATGACATCAACTCAGTGGCCAAAGCAAAATTTAACAGCAGAAGTGTTAAAATTAAACACCAAATGTGCGAATTAAACACCAATAGGGTAACTGCGACCACCCTAACTAGATTAAGGACAGGCCACTTCAAAGGGATGGAAATCCAAAAAGATGGAACTAGAAAATACTCCAGCTGCAGAAACTGCCCCCACTCGGATCCAAAACATCTCTTCTCTTGTGCAGCCATCCTTGCAAAATTGCATCAAATCACCACCTCGCCCTACGAAGACCTTTATGAGGACTGCAGATCGCTAAAGCAGTCACCTTTGGTCCCATATAATATTTATCCATGGACACGACATCATCATCATACCTAGAAAGACCCTAATTATTGTTTTCCCATAAGAACTCGAACCGGGATTTATGGACCTCATTTCAAATTTTTATTCATCTATTTTCAGAATTTCAACAATTCAATTTTGACTAATTTTAGTAATTAGCTAATTTTATTTTCCAAAAATTAATTGGTCCTATTTTGCCTTAGTTAGCTTTTATCCATTTAAAGCTCTTTTCTGTTCATCTCTTGAGGAATTATTTACAATGGCTCCTCGAAATTGTCATAGAAGCTAATGACGCCTCCATTTACGACCTTTTGTTAGAGATTTCTATCATACTTTATTAATTGCAACTCTGAATTGCATGTTGAAAGAATCTTTTCAATAGAACTACTCGCGTCGTATCTTGATCAGCATGGGAGATAATAGGGATGAAAAAGAGATAAAAGAAATGAATGTTGAAAGATTTCACTTTTTTAATAACTTCTTTTTTTGAAGTGAAGTATTCTCCTTTAGTTGATTTCGCTGAATTAATATTACTTGTAAACAGAATAGTAATTTCATCTTTTAAGAAACTCTCCAAAATGATTGAATAGTCCAAAGGAATTTTTGTTGAACAAAACGTTATTTTTTTTATGAAAAGAAATCGAAAAAAATGTATAAAATGACTTATAAGTAGTATGTTGCCTGCTTCATCGGTATATTTATTTGATTTGTTCTGATAAGCTTCATTTTAGTACATCAAATATAAAATTGTTCTAAATAATAATTATTATTATAGCAGCAATATTTATTTTGATACATTTAAAATCATTATTAAGAAAACTTTTACGAATAAAGTTGTTTATTGGTTTCGTCTTTAGTTTAATTTTTATAATGACATTTAAAATAAAACTACCGTTGCAGGGGTTAATATATATATGTTATAAGTTAATTACAAAGTTCGGTTTAATTTTTGAGTGTGCTTAGTTTGATGTTAGTGATGCTGCTCGATTTTCAACTAAAAATTAGCCCTTATATTTTTAAAGCTGTTGCAGTCTGTTGAAAAAATGTATTAGACTGGATAAATGCTCAACAAGGAAAAATTAGAGCCTGAAATATTCAAATGTAGTAATAAAAGAACGCAATAAAAGAACAGTTGATTAAGTTCGAAAATAATGGATCTAGAATAGAAATATTTTAGAAGGATTTTTTTTAACAAGAGCAGGCGATTTTTGAAGTTGCAATTTAATTTGAGGTACCTGGCTTTTTTTTTTAAATAAAAAACTGACTGAATAAATCCATTTTGTTATCTTTATTAATAAAAACGAAGATAAAAATATGAGATAGATAAATATATCATTTAAAGTGGTTAAATATCTTTGCAACTGGCTACTTTTCAATTATCCAGGTTAAAATTAAGATAAGGAAAAGACTATTTATTTATAAAATTTATTTAATTATATAAGTTATAAATGAATTATAAAAGTTCGTTGCATGATATCTATTATTACTTTTTGGTTTATAAAGTTGCTTACCAAAACCACAAAAGGCGAAGAAGTGGGATGTATGTATTTCCATTAGAAGGTATTGGAATATTTTAATTGGATGGAAATACCCGGACATCGCACTTTCATCTTTAAGTTAATCGATATGAAAGTAACCGGAATCATCTCATAAATTATTCCGTTTATGTTTCGATTGGACTTATTTTTAATGCATTGATGCTATGATAAAGGGTCATTACTTACTTCAATAACAAACACATGAATTCTAATCTCAAGTATGTGCGTTATTTATTTTAAAATTTACTATACATTTGATTTTACTAGAATATGAATAACGTACATTTAAATCTAAAAAATATGTCATGAATGAAATTTTAAGATTTTTCACATTAACTTCTAATACACAAGTTAAAATTTAATTTTGAAT